>JAAIFI010000327.1:0-34741 GCA_011032875.1 Phlebia tremellosa
TTTCCCGCCTACGAGTATTCGGTATTGCGCGTGGTGAGAGCTGGTGCGCCTCCAGTATAGTGCCTTGTTCCGACCCATGTCACAACGAGCACGATCACGTCAGCGACGATCAATGAAAGCCGGCTCGCGACTGTCACTGGTGGGGAATGAGCACAATATCTTCGCATACACTGAGCACCTACGACTATGTGATATCAAGAACACTTCTATCCCGTTAGAAGGGCGTTGACTCACCCGAGGTCCGCAGCGTTGGACACATTGAGATTCGATGTACATATGACATCCCCAATCTCGTCTTCCAGATATGCAACAGATTCCCTGCTGAAGCCGAACTGAGCACCGCGTGAGCAGAACATTGCGATGACAGCGTTGAGCTCTTGAACTGACCACATTAGTAGCAACTGGCACCAATCCGAGCACAAGAACCAGAGCGGCCGTAGAAATTGATCTTCCAGTGAGAGCGAAAGTACGAAGCGCGGAAAATACTGATGGGTAGTGAGGATAATGAAAGAGATTGAGCACAATAGACACTGACCTGCAGCGAGAATGTATGACGATATGTTGATGATATCCACGAAGGCGTGTGTCGTATGACATCTGCGGATTTGTAAGTCAACGAAGCCAGAATACCAGGACAAGCTGACTGACGTCTATGTAGTTTATTAGCGATATCGTCGGATGTGGTGTTCCTTAAAGATTTACCTGAACCGTATATGGTGAAATCTGAAGTATAACACTTACAACTAACAAATACCGCGTGACGACGAGCAGCAACGAGGAGCCGACTAAGCGTCTTCGCCAGCATAGTTCTACCTCATCACTGAGCATTATGAAGTACTCATAGGCACCAAGTGCTGATGGCAAAGTCCGTCAGAATGAGGTGCTTCATCTATATGACACGCTCATATATACACACCCGTGATAGCATAAACGACATAATTGCCTGCCAGACTGTGAGGCCAGTTGGACGAGTTTACATCGCTAACTCAAGGGTGAGATAGCACTTACTCGGCTTGGACGTCAGCGATTACCTCCGCGTTGGAATAAGAGTCGGCCATTTGTGTGTGTAGATTCCGGGTAGAAGACGCGACGTAGAAGGGTTGACCTAGATAGTAGGTTGCCTAAAGTCAATTTAAACGAAGAGGATGCCTACGATCTGTCATACAGGGCCCAATTCTAGAGGATATCAGCGGCATACCATGAGGAGGGCGCCGAGTGCTTGCAGGGCTATACTGATCTTATGAGCCATCTGCTAACTGAACAGGACTTACTTTGTCCAATTGAGACTTACCTTAGGGCAATAATGCTGATGTAGACACCGAGAGGGGGGGTGATTATATAATTCTGGTGATTAGATCGCCTTTCCGGTGCTGTATCGCCAAGTTACAACTACCGCGGTCACTGAGAACCCCAAATGCTGTGCAGACGATCTGTGGACCTACATATAGGCGGGGCAGCACGCCCAACGTCACGTTGCCTCGACGAGAATGTTCAATCAACAACTGTCAGAGCCTGACCAAACGTTATTGTGAAGCATCGCACACCGAGTATGCTGTCTATCTTGTCGTCCTAGTAGTGCAAGTGAACATGATTGGCTAAGTATGGAAGCGTGAAAGCTTTACCTCAATGAAACAACACCCTGTACTCAACCCTACCAGTGCTATTTGTCGTTGAATTTCCACCGATTACACCAGGGGCATCCTGTGGGGCTATGATCGCGTGGATAGATCAATTTACTGGATCTACGTCGATCTGCTGCGGTGTAGTATCGAGGTCCATAGTAATCTAACACGAGATAGACAGATGACATCTCCAAGTAAGGCCAAAGTGCATCGCGGAGGCTGCGGCTGGCAAATGCAGAATATGAATCCTCGTGGCCGGTAGACTATGTCGACCAGGTTGGATGAGCAAAGAATATCGTGTAAGAATGAGACGCGCACCAACATGACCAGTCGGTGCCCAAGTCCCACAGTGCTGTTGACTATATGTCCATTCGAGGCCTGATGAACATCACATACACTGACCGGGTCACATAACCTTCACAACACATGGGATCGCAGTGATATCCACAAGGCATAGCCCTATCATCATGTCATAACCCACGATCGCGCGCGTTGTATCAAAGCAGTGCGATTTCTCGTGCGTGTTCGACAAGACATGCAAAGCTCCGAGCTACAATAACAGCATCATTCACGACTGGGTCAAGAGCCCTAGTTGTATCGCCTTGATTTGTATCGCCTTTGGCAAAGAGACACACACAACGAGTCAATCAGATATTTTCAATGAAGTTATTACCGATCACTCACAAGATGCTTCGACTGGAATCGCCCGTTGGTAAAATCCCCTGCAGCATACCATAACTTGAGGGAAGTGTTTGAGCAAACTGTGATACTAGATGGAGGAAGAAGAGTCCTTACTCCTGGATATCCGGATGGGCGATAGCAGCCGCTGATTTCTCCTTCGCTGTCCATGCCCCACACCTCGTGGGTCCTGTCGATGACTTCGGGGCCGAACACTTGCCTGTTGACTTCACGTATATTGATGTATCCCGTCCTACAAGTCAAGTTGATATTGTCTGTGTGATGAGGGTAGAACGACTCACGCAAAGATCACAGTGTCGGCCATTATCTCTGAGCCGTCTGTGAATAAAACCCCCTTGTCCGTGAAAGCCTTGGGTTCGATGCCGGTCTTGACTTTGATAGCCCCAGACGCGATGAGGTCCGCGCCCCCCTTGTCCAGCCCTTCATAAGGTCATGTTTATATGCCTCAGTCTATATATAGAGTCAAGATGCGCTTACAATAACCTGGATATCGATCGAAGTGAGAACAGCAGCAATTGAAATTCAACACAAACTGCTCACCGCCCATCTTTTCCAGCCAAAGGACCACCTGCGGCTTCTCCAGATTGAAATTGACTCCACCTTTCTTGAGCTTATCCAGGGTACTTTTACTTGCCTCCCAGTACTGCCTCAACGCTTCCTTCTCCATCGACGTTCGTACAACGTAACCCCTCGGCACTGATGCAATCTTGAAGTCGCATACCTGGACCGGTACCTCTGGTGGGAACCCCTTTGCAATCCTCGCATTGTCCACCTCTCGCGCCGAGATGCATGTGGACGAGCGCTGAATCATGGTCACTGACTTCGCGCCTGCTTGCACAAGGTCCTGACAGATGTCGATGCTGGTGTTCCCGGCACCCACAACAACGACTTCTTTGCCAATATACGGAGACGGTTCGTTATACTGGGTGGCATGAATCACGGTGCCGAGGAAGCGGTCTCGGTCACGTATCTGAGGTATCTTCGGCGCGCCAAGAGTACCTGTTGCGAGGATGATGTGACCAGGGTGCAGTGCGACCTCCTGCCCATCGCGGTCGATGGTAATGGCCCACCGATGGCTCCCGTGATCATACACCGGTCGACCTACTGGGCTAGAGTTCGTCCATACGATAAGCTCCTGCGTAATCGCATAGGTCTCTAACATGTTCGCGACTCGATCTCGCGGAGGATAGACGGGCCAATTGGATGGGTGTGGCTGGTAGAGAACTACAACGAAATTGACATCATTTTTTGACTGGGACATTGAGCACGTACGTTGGTGCTGCTCTTTAATTGTATGCAACGCGAGGCTGCTGTACCGCTTTCGCCAGTTATCACCAACGCGCTTGTTACGCTCGACGACAATGCAAGGGATATTCATCTGCTTGAAACGGGCTGCCACTTGCAGACCGATTTGTCCGGCTCCGACTGAACAGGATGATGTAGCAAATCATGAGTGAAGGTTCGGATAGAGTTGAAAGACGGGACAGTACGTACTGATGATGACATACGGATCTGCTTCGATACTCGCTCTCTGCTCACTGGTATATTGCCCCCATGTCTTTCCATCGACGAACTCCTCAAAGCTGTACCTTTTGGTCGGCTCTTCATGGCCCTTGATATCCATAAGTATCATCGACACAATGTGCCCTTTCCACTCTCCGTTCGAGTCCTGGAGCAACTTCACAAAACCCTGGCCAAGAGCGATAGGCGTTTCGAACGTGTACCCGAATTCTACCCCTTGGACGGGGTCCGCAGCGAAATGCACAGGCCGAAAGAGTGGATCGTCGTTCAATTTGATGTTCAATACCTTCGTAGAGGTTAATTTGTCCGAGAGGTAAAAAGAGATTTTCTCCCGCCCTTCCAACGTCCGGTTGTCCCATGAGAATGTTAGAACATCACGGAACCAACCCGTCTGTTGGAAAGTGGCCGCAACCGCCGTCGGATTCGCAGTGTAGAGTGCAGAGGCAAACTGTGAGAGCCATTGACGGGCAATTGCCGTGAGCTGCTCTGTATCTGCCATAGTGAATGATGATAAGCGAAAGATGATAGTCGATTGAGACGAGGCAAAAGAATGAGAGACGGAGGCAACTTTCCCGCCGTTCGCTCCTTAACATACCACGCCCGGGAGCGCAAACGCCGCGGGGTTCTAGCTGTCTGACATCGCACTGAGCGAAGCCAACGACGGCTTTCTCTGCCGGCTCCCCCGTGAGCGCTGCCCAACCTCATGAACTGTATGTAAAACGGTATTCATGCCGATCCCGCGGGCAATGGATCCACAAATGGCGAGCGTTTCAGTACAAACAGACGAAACATGAGAATGAACTCTGAAACTAATTCACACACTCAGCAATTGTTCACTCGTAGGCAGGCACAGACGTACCTCATCATACTCAGTATCAAAGAGTTCGCGCCACGTCCATACGTAACGAGACGCGTGTGAAAGTGCACTACTGGAGTGTAGTCCGTGCGTGACGGAACGGAGACGCCCTGAACATGCCATAGATAGTGGTCTCAGTCGCATCGTTAGACTTTCCAGCGACACAAGCTGCGCTACGCCTTCAGAGTTTTCCGCGCCTGCGCAAGACCTCGTGAGGCTGTAGGCGGTGAGAATCAGCACGCGCGTGTGAAGCGCGTCGCGCGGGAACCTAGAGGACCTTCGATTTTCTGAACAGACTTCATGCATCAAGAGTGCGGAATCCCTGATTGTAAGTAATGCAGACCACCACCGCTGCCGTGGATTCCGTTGGCTCCCTTAGCAAGATAGATGCATACGGATCTCTGTTACAAAAACTGTAGAGACGATCAGTCAACCCAACACCCCAGTCGTCTGACATGAGCTTCGGAGTGCACACCTACCTCGATTTACGCCGTGATGTTAAGAGCCACCACAACATCCTCTGTCTTCACTATCCCTGCGAACTCACCCTGCAAACTAGCCAAGCTCACTCGATGCACAACTTCCGTGTCCCACTCGCCCCTTTCCCAGTTTGCTACAGCATCTTCGACGACAAATATCTTATCTTCCTTGCCAGTGACGTGTAGATTTGCCGCCATCCGAGTGGTTGTGCTGACACAATGGTCCGTCGTGAGTCCTGCAATGAATAACTCTTTGATGCCAGCTTCGCGTATCGCTTGCTCAAGCTGTGTCCCAATGAACGAGGAGTTGACACTCTTGATGAATACGGGTTCGCTGGCCAGAGGGGTGGCAAAAGGTAAGAATTGAGCACCAGACGGATTGACTGTTGGGTTCAGGGGAGAAGTAGGGCTGACTGAGTGGTGAGCGACGTGAAAGATTGGATGCTGGTGTTGACGGAACGCAGAAAGCAGTTTAGCAAGGTTCTGCTCATATGACGGATTCGACCGATGAGTGCCCCAGTGCGTAGGATGTGTGAATCCGACTTGGTTGTCGATTAGCACAAGACCTGGTTTGGTGGTGCACATGGAGGATGCCATTAGCCTCGATATACCTGCGCGGTCGATGATGCCAGGATCATTAACGTTGAGAGACGACGCAGATGAATATGTAACGGACCTTCTGCAGGCGAATATGGCCGTCGACCAAGGAGTGAACGTGGTTTTCACTGAGCCGCCTACTGACGAGACAGTAGCACACCGAGTCAACGAGGAGTCATCGTCCTAATAAGCGTCGAAGGTTCGTCATACTCATGTCATTTACAGCAGCTCTTTTGCAAGCTCATAGTAGCTCTGACTCCATGTCACTGCAGTTCTAGCGGTCTCAGATGTATGGATGTATGGAGTAAGACTGTATGCAAGCGCAGGTAGACTCGCCTGTGCGAGAGACTTACTATGATGATATGTCTTATCGTTTCCCCTACGAGCACTTATTATATGCTTACATAATCTGTCAGTCACCTTTCTGTGACCCGCTCCTATCTTTTTGTTCTGACTCCTCCTGCTGTCTCCCGTAAACTGTTCAACGTGCTTTGTCGTTGCTGTGGCCGAGTCTTAATGCTTGAGGTTTGCTATTGAACGTCAAGCTCTTCTTTTTTCGTTACCACGTCGTGAAGATGCCTACAGGAACACCGTACCACTCGTTTATCTCCCCATACCCTATCCGAGTCGACGACTTCGCCGACTCCGTAGGATTAGCGACAGTACCAGCTTTGCATCTCCTTACGCACACGCATTCAGACCATGTCAGTGGGCTTTCTGCAAAGTCATTTGCCTCCACCGTTATATGCTCTCAGGACGCGAAAAAGATGCTCCTCAGACATGAAGTTTACGCCGAGCGAGCCTTGAAAGAAATGGATATACGAACGGAGAAAGTGCGAACATTTCAGCATCTCAAGGTAGCCGCCAGAGCATTAGATGACGGGACGGTCAATATCGTTGGCTCGCGTGATTTACTTGTAAGTGTCATACATGTCATCGTCAGACCCCCTTCATGGCACTCGCAAGGAAGTGTGTTTCGACGTGTTTGAATGTGGCGTGACGGACAATTGCGTAAAGAGTGGGCCTTGGATAACTCGGTGGAATTCGCAGAACGACTCGAAGACGATACTATATATGCAACAGCGACATCTGAAGCATGAACCTTCTCGTCTTTTTTCTGTACATTCACAAGAGGGGACGCTAACAACCTCATCCAGAACGCTCTCCCCCTACGGACGCCATATCAGTTCGAACTGTCAGACAACAAGTGGGTAACTATCACACTCTTTGATGCGAATCATTGCCCAGGAGCTGTAATGTACGTCGCGCCCCGCTGTCTTCGTCTGTGTGTAGATGAACTCAAAGCTTGTGTGTAGGTACCTAGTCGAAGGCGCCGAAGGCGCCGTGCTGCATACCGGGGACTTTCGTGCTGAACCTTGGTTCCTCGAGAGCCTCGTCAAAGAACCTGCTTTACAGAAGTACCTCGCCGTTCCAGACTCCTATCCGCATACTGAAGGACCGAGTCTTGAGCGACTGACGGAGACTTTGGAAGCGATTTATCTCGATACCGCTTGTTTATTGGGCAATGACGAGATACCCACCAAGGTAGATTCTTCGGGAGTATGTTGGTCCTCGACACTCACATATGTCTCGTCAGGCAACTGCAACGTCAGAATTGGTAGCTCTGATGAAACTGTACCCGTCCACTACTCACTTCTTCATAAATTCCTGGACATGGGGATACGAAGACCTCTTGAAAGAAGTCGCTAGGACATTTCAAAGCAAGGTCAGTTTGTCAACGTTTTCAGACATGTCTAAATCCCAGATTAACGTCGTTCTAGATCCACGTCGATCGCTATAAGCATACAGTTTATTCAAATTTATCAGACCCGTTCTTACGGCATATAATCACTCAAGACGCAGCTGCAACCCGATTTCATGCCTGCGAGCGCTTTGATCGCTGTGAACATGTGAGAGTCGCTGGTCGTGCATCCCACACTGCCAATGGGACCCACGTAGTCTACGTCAACCCGGTGAACATGTCGGTTGAGAAATGGCAGGAATATATCCAAGAAACAAGAGATCAACTCCAGCGAGGCGAAAGCATTCATAATCTGGTGAGTCACAGCCACACAGTCGTCTTTCTGGCTCCTTAGTCCCCGCAAGCTCGTTCCACTGTCTAGACATTCGCCGCTGCCAGAGCTGCGGTCCTTCATTTCTCTCTTCAAGCCCAAGCGCGTTGTACCGAACACGCTAGATCCAGCACTATCGGGTCTGGATTGGGCTTGCATGCCGGCTATGTTTACCGGGTGCCTATCCCCGGACAATCTCGTCGACTGGACCGCTGAGTGCAAGTCTGCCGCGAAACAGGCTGATTGGATTGCCGCTATGGGAAAGATCGACAGTGGGGGAGAAGTTGCCCTGCAGAATCTGGAGGGCAACGGCGCAGTAGAAGTCGCGCGGCGCTGGTCTGATAGCGGGATGCCGCGCCGCAAGTTGGAGATACTTCGCAGGTACTTCCACGGTCTTGACGAGGAACTCATCGAGCAAGTGCTCGCTGGCGACAAAGAAAGTGTCGAATCGCTGCAGTCACAACTCCATGCCCAGGCTCTGGAGTCCAATGGGCATCCAGGAGGTACGCTGGGGACAGCTTTCCGAACTCCACTGGGCCGCGCGACACTATCACAGACGAAGCGCGCGATGGCTAAGTTACAGCCAGATCTTCCTCGTCACGTCCCCCGAGGATTTTTAGACAGCGATGAAGAGATCGACTATGAAGAGGATGCACATGCCAGGACGGCCGAGTTCTTGTTTCTCCCAGGATCAAGCCCTGCAGAAGACCTGTCCAGTTCATCGCCCGTGCAAGCTCCCAAAAGCGATAACCACGAGTCCATCTCGCCTTTGCACCATCCAAACAACATTTTATCTGTGGACTATGGTGTTGTTGAGATTGCGCGAGCTCCCCTAACACCCATGTCTTCAGGGCGATCCCGCAAAACTCCCACTGCCTCTCCTCACGCAGACGGCTTCGGTTGCATCTCTGTCTCCATGGTATTCTCAGGTCAGCCGGACTTCCTACAAGTGCCACAGACTCCCCAAAGGCCCCCAAGAACTAAGCCTGCAATCAAACTTCGTTCCCCTATCCTGTTGCATTCGGGCTGTGAAGCCACCTCCGACAGGAAGCGGAAGCATACCGAATGTGAGGATGTTACAGAAGCAGTCGAAATAGATCAGAATTTGCGTAATGGACGCTTCCCCGAAACTTCCTTACTGAGCCCCCAGAATCTTGCAAAAGCTCGAAGCCAGTTGACCGTCAATCCATCGCAAGATACACCGAGTCCTATTGCCCTGCAAGTATCGAACACCAAGCGAAGGAAGATTGGCGTGCCTCAAGACGCTCAGCCAGAAGCAGGCATTGCTCAAGACGACCCGTGTGTTAGTTGGAGTGTGCCTCAAGAGGGTGAGATGCGCAAGGCGGGACCTTCAAGATCCAACGCTGAATCCAGTGTGCCGAAGACGAAGACCCCAACTCCACATCGGGATGCCCCAGCAGACACCGAAGAATTCAAAAGCATGCTCAAGTTGCGCGACGAGTGTGTCGTGGTAGCTGATCAATACTATCATGATCGCCCAGACCAGGCCATCTTGCACTCTCAGCAGGCTGAAAAAAGTCACCGAAAGGCAGCACATCTCAAGAGAAAGCAGGTGCGTGACGACCGAAGATCAAGAACGGCACCCTACAGAAAGACGGCACGAACCATCACAGTAGCGGGTCAGAACATGACTCGTGCTGAATTCGACCTACTGAGTCCAATGCACATCTTGGTCGAGGACAACTCCATGGCGATCAATCCTGACACAAGCCAGCTCTTCCAAGGAAAATGGAAGGCCGCCATCTCCAGCGGCCAGAGACCCGGTGTGGTCATTCCGACGCTCGATTGCATTCAAGCGCAACAGTCGCGCTGATAGCTCCACAGAAATACCATTGATATGTAACCGCCTCGATATTATATCATTATCATTATTTATCCTTTGTTCCACATACGATACATTCGAGAGCCGCGATGTTGCAGGCGCCAATCTTTCCAAGTTCGCTCGAGCCTTGTGTGCGCATAGCCTCAGCCTTCGACGTTTCAACTTTCAAGCCGTCTCTTCAGAGCCAACATGACTTGATTTGTCGATTCTCTGGACGAGCCTTCAAGCTTCACGATGCCACCCCCAACGCGTTTCTACTCATTCGTCAAATATCTACAGTCTCTATGTCGTGAAAATCGGCGTACAAGAACAGACAGACCACTACAATCTGACTCGGTGGTTAATCATCTGCCTCGGGAGCTCTTGGACCAAATTCTTTCGAACCTGACTAGGAAGAGTGATCTTTCGTCTGCTGCCCTGGTCTCTACATGGTGGTGGTCATCGGCCAGGGTGCTTTTGCTCCGTGACATCCTCGTCGTCGATTACCTCCCTGGCAACACCATCCGCACATTCATATCCTTCCTTGACACCAATCATGACGTATGCGACTTCATTCAGTGTCTTACCTTGTCTGCCAGACCAGAAATATCGCAAGATCCTCTTTACTCAGGACCAACTGTCGACCGCGAAACGCTGGACGCAGTCCTAGGCCGTCTTTGCCGTCTGAATAGCTTACGTCTCGTGGGCGTGCGTTTTGGATCCGAGCGTCCCCCGCATCGTAAATTTCGCAGAGTTCGCAAGGGTCCACCGCGAACGTACGATCTACAACGACTCACGTTAGTCCGGTCAAGCTTCAATGTTGACACACCCGAGGACGTGGTAGCATTCTTCAGCGCTTTCCACCACATCGGAGAGCTTTGCATCAGCCGTCCGGGTTCCTTGCGCAAATTCGCCTCCGCTGGGTGGGGAGGTACTACAGCTGCTGTCGTCGATGCTGTAGATCGTCTTTCCGTTCCATCCGCGCTCAGCGTATCAAGGCTATACATGGAGTATGCGCGCGACTCAATGTTCTACTGCGAGATCATCAGACGTACCAGCACAGCTGCTCTGGAGTCGTTCACTGATCGTTCCATGACCCTTACGAACGAGCTCGTGGACACCAATATCATGGACCTTCTACGCGAGTCAGGAGGGAACCTGACACACATCACATTCATCATCGAAGATGTACCATGGCGGTCTCCTACCATCCCCGACCTTATTCGCGCTCATGATCATTTTTCATCGGACGAAATGCGCTCTTCCATGGTAGCGTTGAGCGCACTCCGTTCTGTCACATTGCGTCTGGGTATTTCCCGCGATATTGGGTGGTCATCGGATGCTACCCGGGCCGTCCTGTGGTCCGTTCTCATCGCCATGCTCCATTCTTTTCCTCCGATCGTACGGCGCATAGAAATCACTCTGTTCTATGTGACACCCTCTCCAGGAGACAGGTCGTTTCCCTACGACAATATGCCGGTGTGGTGCATACCTGAGTTCGATTTACGCGCTTTGGGATCCTGCATGCAGAGGTTCAGCGAGTTGTGTTCTGTGGTTATAGGCGGGACGGTCGAGTTGATCTTCGCAGAAAAGCAGCGGGTTGAAGATGAATTGGTGGAGTTTGCGAGCAGAGGCATCCTTATGTTTGGTATGCCCGTCAGAATAGGAATCCAATAAGGAAAAGTGCTCAGTGTTAGCACCGTCATGCGCCGACTCGGAGTATCTTCGTTCACGACTGTGGACCCAGGACCTGATACTTTATCTGGTAGGTTACAACGAATGATGTGATCAAAGTATACTCATGAGGCCCTAGACAGGCTTGAAGCTTGAAGTTGAACGAAGGCCGTGAACTAGCTTCAATACGGACCAGCCGGCTGGTAGTCTTCGTGTCGTACGATTGACCTGTACTGCTGACGAAGTCTCGTCATGCACTCTTGGAGGAGGAATCACTAGTACTAGCCCAATCGTCGAGCATCTGTCGATCTGATGATAATACTGTTGCTAGCTTTGGTGGCGGTACGTACTATCACACATTGTCAGTATCCGTCTCTTAACTCTCACAGCAAAACCACGCCATCTTCACAGCCAATTGAACAGTACTAGGTTGAGGTTTAGTACCTCAACGACTGTTATATCTATGCACGGAAGGCCCCAGTAGCGCCGGCCCGGGGCTATATCAAAGTCCCCCTCTGTATCTTCCATTCGCCGCCAACCCCTCCCAAGTAACGCCGTTTGGCTTTTCGTTTGGCTTCTGCAGGTTAATATGCACTGTCTTTGCCGTTTCTGAGCTACGATGCACAGATACCTCTAGTCAAATTTATAATTGATGGTGTTGAAGTCACAAAATGTTCCCGGCCCATCTCACGCAGTGACGTCTCGGTGGTATGTGTTCATTACCACGTGAAGTTGTGGACGCCTTCAACACCCCATCCACTTCCCGACCTTACGTCGGATCCTGGTCATCAATGAGCTTGAAGGGGTCTCATACCTAGTACCGCCACAAGGAATTCTCATGATATGTCCACTGAAGGAAGGACGCTTACCCAACTTTACACTCATTTGCTGAAATAATTCTCACAACAGTTCGTAAAACACAAACAAACTCACGTACTACTCGTCTAATCACGAGAGTATAGAGCGAAAGCTTCGTGTACTTGGCGATTTCCGATGGTACTTGTTTTCCCCCGCTCACATTACTACATAGTCGTGCCTGCAGATGCCCTTTCTTCGGCAGGGACACCAATAACAGAGTAGAATTCTTCTGCCCGTCGAAGCTGACGCGCTGTGGCGCCAGGAGGCTGACCGCCTGAACTTTGCCCCCAGCGACAATTCGCTGACGCCACAGACAGATACCACGCCCACGTTTGTACTAAGGCTCACCAACATCGGTACATGGTCGAACAACTTCACGTGTGTTGTTATCGTTATTTGCACATTTTACGGATCAGTAGTCTGCCTGTTCTCTACACACAGCAAAGCGGTACCGTTGCAGAGGTGTTCTACGCCAGCTGCCGTATCCATACGACTTGTTCGACACAATAGAAAGTTTCGCCGCGTTCAAATCCTTGGTGCGGGTTTAGTACGGGGATGGCGAAGGATTGACTGTATATACACAGCGGACGTGGGTCTCCATACTCAGCATGCACACTTCTTGCTTACATGGTGCCAAGTGCATATAGCGTCAAGCCTGGGTCATTGGACCAAGTCGCGCTAATGTATCCGACTTTGTTGTATGCCGCCGTGAAGACCGGAAGGTAGCATCTCACTGTAGCGGTGCCGCAGAATTGTGCCTTTGATGAGGTTGAGGGTGTTATCGGACATCGGCTGCCCATGTTGATCGCCTGTTGGAGAATGATGAATTTGATTCATGGAGCTCTACAGTGCTTTTCTTCCATGAATTTGTGCTGCTTGGAGATACAGTACAAGCCTGTCGTTCTTGCCGGTACCGCGCTTGACACGATTCAATTTCGGTGGCTAGCATAAGCACTGGCTTCGATGTTAGTCATAGAGAGAACTCGAAGGATCGGACGTAATATGTCCAGCGGTCGACCCGAGTCCCACGGCATGACAGCAGCAGCTGATGACAATGTCGCTTCTGACTTTCTCCATTTCAGCGGGTCAGATAAACTACATTGCAGTGAACCTTGAAGTTTGAGTCTGTTCCATAGCGCGTCGATGAATGGCGCACGCCATACTACGCACGTTCAGCAATGGAGAAATTTGCGCTGCAGGTTGTCCAATAATATAATGGAGCGCTGTAGAGGTCGTTTGTGCGCGTAAATAAAATGTACCTGAAGGCCCATTTGACGACCGCGGCTTTCGAGCAAGGGGATATAAGAGCGACGCAAAGACGGTCCTTCACCTCAGAGTCAGTCTCCCTCACAGAACTCGTCTTTGCCTTAGATTACTCACCGCACTCTAACCAAGTTGAAGATGTTTGCATCTGTTCTCCTCGCCCTCCTCGCCGCAGGCTCTGCCTTGGCTCTTCCTGCTACCAGAACCACCGGCGGGGGATCTGAGTGTGACGCGTCGAAAGCTACAATCATGCTCCCCGCCAGTCAGCCCTCTGGGACTCCCCTTGCCACGCCCATCGCAGCGGGACCGAGCTTCGTTGCGATTGCTATTGGCGTGCAGAACTATACTTGCGGCAGTACGGGAACCTACACGTAAGCCACGCGTCATTTTATCTCTCAACCCACAGAACGGAGAAACTGACGGTGCATCGCCGCTCGATAGCAATGTCGGTGCTCTTGCGGAGCTCTTCGATCTCTCCTGCTTCCCGGACTCCTGGTTCAATAGGATCACCGACGTCGCGTGGAATGCTTGGAAGAACGCGGACTCGGACACTACTGCCGCCGAAGTCATCTCTACACTCGCTGAATTCGACCCGCCCTTCGTCCTCGGTCAGCACTACTTCATCACCAACCCGGTCACAGGCAGTGGTCTCAGCCCCAAGTGGGACTTCACCTCTGCTAGTGAGGCAGGGCATCCAGACGCATACATCGTCGGCGCGAGGACGGGCGATATCCCTGCACCCACTGATCCCACCGTCAACATCGACTGGCTGTCTCTGTCGAACTTGGCCGGCTCTGGAGGAGACCTGGCTGATCAGGTGTTCAGGATTCAGACACGGGGCGGACAGCCCCCCGCATCTGTGGGTATCATTCGGGCAAATTCTTGAGATGCTTTCCTGACCGATTGCTATAGTGCACCCCCGGTTCTCCCGAAATCTTTGTTCGCTATGCGGCTCAATACTGTGAGTTTCATGTTAAACTTTAGTGATGGCGACAGAGCAAAACTCACTGTTCATTGTGCGCAGGGTTCTACGGTGGCTCGTACTAGGCTGCAAAGAATGAATGGTAATTCGGACGGTAATTCGGCTCTCCACTCTTGTAATATGATAGGATATTTTGAGATACACGGTTCATGATGGTGTGGTGGATTTTTGTACTAAATAACGACTCACCACACTGGGTGTCAATGGACCATTTGTATGTTCCTGTATCAGGCAGACTGGTAGTAGTCTCCCACAATGACGATGTCAGCTGCTAGTTACGGTGCCGTCCGCGCTTCGGTGTTTGATCAAGCTCCATTTTCGTACGCCGATGAATAGCTAGCTGTACAGCTTAGGCACAAGACCCAACGTCGTCACTTCACGCGGATAAAAAAAACGCTGTTAGCGCGGAGCTAAGCACGAAGTTGAGCGATTAGATTCCATGATGTCCAAGAGCAAGTCAAAGAGACGTACGGCGAGATCGCAGCAGGCACACTGTATTGCTTCGGCAAGAAAATGCATGAAGTCAGCAATATGCGCCATTAGGAACAATCACGGCAATAATGTATGTTACCTCATGTAGAGCGCTGACATCCAAGCACTAATATAACTCCGAAAGACGAAGAGCTGCTAAGACTGATTGAAGACTGTTCAACTAAGAAATGCTGATGCGTACCTGGGCCTCCTAGGTGAATGTTGGAATGATCAAGATTCTAAGCAGTCACAGTCACGTTATAGATTTTGACGTTCAACTTTAACGTTAAAACGTTAAAGTTCCAGTGGAATAGTCGATCAGCTGAAGAAATTGAAGGTTCAAACGTGGTACAGTAAGACTAGTGCTGCAGCTGTCGGAAGAGAAGATGCCAGGCCAAAACTTGAGTCACGTGCCGCGGGACCGCGAAAGCGCCCATTTCGTTCGCTTTCGCGTCCGCGTATTTGATGTCGAGGTTGTCTTCTTCCCACTCCTCGAACCCGCGCCATTTGCATAGAAGCTATCTTAAATAGCAGATCCTTGTCCCTGCTCCTGCGACATCCACCAAAGATTCCTACCGATCACTAAAACATGTCTACCGAAGGCAACTCTCCTCGTGTGAACTCTGCGCGACTCCCCGATTACATAGGCCGGTCAGTGAGGTTGCTGAGCAAAGTTCTGACGGTAAGGAACCTTCAATGACGATTTAACGCGTTTTGACACGTCGTTTCGCGTTTTATTTCCAGATTGACGAGAAGTCGGGCGTTGCGATCGTACAGGCGAGCGATGGTGGACAAGTGAGGATCAAGCTCGTGGCTGGCAATGTACGTCTGCTATATACGATCGGATTTACATTCTCTGATCGATGATTTCATCTCTCTTCGTTCTGTTGTAGAATCAAATGAGAGACCCTTATGTCGAGGTCATCGGCACGGTCCTCGAGCCCGATCTCGTGAAGATGCTCCAGTGTATAAACCATGGCTCGAACCTCGGTGAGTTTGACTCCGCATCTGTACTCAGATTGCAGATCTGACGACAGATCTCTAGATATGACATTAGCTGACTTTCTCGTTGAGAAATGGCACGATCCGAAGTTCGCCAATATGTTCTGATTCTATCACTTAACATGTGCAGTGCTCTCGACGCTTTGTTGTAGGCTGTATCAATATTTTTGAACACCCGTATCATCTTATTCTATTCCTGTAATTTTACTTATTAAATGCAAACAGAGAGGCCAGTGAAATGGTGGCTACTGGGTAATTTTCAGAGTTCAAACAAGCAGCCGTCCAAGTTTAAATGAATACCGGTATTGGACCGCGAACGGTGATGACAGTGACGGTTCGCGCTCTTGGTCTGTACGCGAGTTTTACTTCTCATATGATAGCTTCTAGGAACTTGCTTGTCGTTCTCGCTGTTGACGTCGGACGATGGTTACATGGATTCTCAAAGCTATGCACCAAGATTACGATGCATGCATTCTGGGGCACAGGTGGCACACCAGGATTTGGCTCTTTAATCTGCATATGAATGCAAGAACAGAAGACATATCAATACCATCGTTATCCCCACCAAGCGACCGTCGGGAGAATCCTAAACGGGAAAAGGGCGGGGCGCTCATGCCGCCCGCGATCCACGTGGAGAAGACGCCCATCTGGATCGACTTTTGTATTTGTTGTTATGCGACCTCCCCAACGTCTTGAGTTCATACACCGTGATTTTACGGTACATAGCGCCACCTTTGTGCGAGTCTTAGTTTGCAGCCATCGTGCTGCACTCCGTAGTGGTAAGACTTTGACTTATGGAATGGCTCGTGGGAAGAAATGGGCGGTCCGGTTTAATCACGATAAATGGAACGTTTCGATGAAACGACCTTCACCCAGCATCTTGCCAGCGTCCCTCATCTCTCCCGACACTACCTCCTACCTCCTCCTCGCAGCTTTCGAGATGATTTCCGACCGGCCATTGCGAGCAGGGCAGCCGCTGAGCATGTGTGCACGTCTGCAGCGCCGTCCAACCGGACCGGAGAAACAGATCCGTGCAGTCGCCTAGAAAAGGTACGCCCATTGCTCCTCCAGACCGCTGGGCCTCTTCGACGTTTACGACCATCCAGGACGCTCTTTTCTACCTTGCTTCATGCGTTGACCATGCACAACGATACCCCCAGCACCGCACAGGGCGGCAGCTCTGACGTTCAGGTGCGGCCGACCTCTAGCTTTCACTTGGACTTGGAAGCGCAGGAGCAGAACCAGAACCAGGAGTCGTCTTCACCGCGAGCGTCGCGCTCGACACGGCCACTGTCTATCACCTCGTTCAAGCAGTCGCCTGAAGCGTTCGTGTCAGCCGTCGAGCCTCCTACATACGACATCCTGCGCCATATCACAAGCCCGGACGAATTGGAGGATGCCATACTCGCGTTGCCGCCTCCGCCGTCGTACGACGTGCGGATCGAGAACCTGTCTATTGCCGTTCCCCCCTATCGTGCCTATATACCCACACCCATACCGATACCGATACCCCACGCTATTACGGACACTGTGCGCAGATGGAGCAAGAAAAAGGAAGAGGAAGAAATACCAACACTGGACGCAGGGGATGGGTTAATCGTTCGTAAAGTAAATGCGGTGGTCAAGCGCGGAGAGGTCATGGCCATCATCGGCGGGTCAGGCTCGGGCAAGACGACGCTTCTGCACGCTATCGCGGCACGCTTGGGGAATCTGCCCATCGCTGAAGGACATGTCTCCATAATGCCGTCCTACTCAGGCTCAAAGGAAGCTGTCGACGCAGCGGTCCCCAAAGGCGGAGAAGGCCATTTCAAGGGGATGAGCAAGGTGGTGGGGTTCGTCAGGCAAAATGATTATCTACTGCCACATCTAACCGGTACGTCATTTTTGTTTTTTCTTTCTTCTCGTCACATCTTTCTGTGTTGCTCACCCCAGTCTCACCGCGTGCCTTAGTTCGCGAGACGTTAACGTACGCAGCTAAATTGCGACTCCCGTCTTCGGTGGATTTGGCGACGCGGAAGCTCATCGTAGAGCAGACGATCCACGAACTCGGGCTCTCTGAAGCCGCCGATACCATCGTAGGTGGCGCAGGCCGCAAGGGCATCTCTGGCGGGGAGAAACGCAGACTGTCCATTGGCTGCGTGCTCGTCAGCTTTCCCTCAGTGTTGATTCTAGACGAAGTCACCACCGGCCTCGGTAAGCCGCCTTCATTCTTCCAAATCACACACACACACACTGACGTGCATCACCACACGTACAGACTCGTTCACCGCGTTCCAGCTGCTCGAGACGCTCTCCCGGCTCGCCCAGCGCGGACGCACGATCGTACTCTCGCTGCACCAGCCGCGGTCGGACGCGTTCGCGCTGTTCTCGCACATCCTGCTGCTGTCGCACGGCTCGGTGGTGTACTCGGGCGCGACGCGGGCGTGCCTGCCGCACTTTGCGCGGCTCGGCCTCCGCCCGCAGGCGCAGACGAACCCGCTCGACTTCCTGATTGACATTTCGAGCGTGGACACGCGCGACGAGGACGAGGAGCGGGCAAGTCGGGAGCGGGTGGAGCGGCTTGTGAAGTGTTGGGGTGAGTATGGGGCGTTGATGCAGGAGAAGGAGAAAGAGAAGCAGGGGCCCGACGGTGACGGTGACGGTTCCCCACCACTGTCCGCACCGCCGCCACAGCAGCAGCAGGCCACCGACCCCCAACACCAACTCGCACCGGACGCACTGGCACACCCGGTGGCGAGCGCAGCCGCAAGCGGGCGGCGTCCGAACGTGCTGCAGCAGACGGCGATCCTGGTGCCGCGGGCGACGAAGAACATGCTGCGCGGGTACCCCGAGCTGGTGGGGCACGGGCTGCAGGCGGTGATCCTGGGGCTGCTGATGGGGATCACGTTCTTCCGGTTGGGCGGGCAGCCGAACGACATCCAGAGTCTGAAGACGCTCGCGTTCCAGGTCGTGCCGGTGTATGCGTACATGAGCCAGGTCGTGTGGACGTTCAAGTGGTGCACGGCGCTCGTCGTGTTCGACCGCGAGCGCGAGGACAGCTTGTATACGCCGATTGCGTGGGTGCTTGCGGAGCTCCTGGCGTGGTTGCCCATGAACGTCATCGCGCCGTTGATATATGGCATCATGGTGTATTTTATATGTGGCATGCGCACGGACGACTTGCATTATAATTTCGGAGTGTTCATCGCGGATATGATCATGGTGCAGATGTGTTTTGTGGTATGGTCGTTGTTTGCAGCCAGTATCGAGGTAAGTCGCTTTTTAACAGTCCCGATTACTCGAAAACGATATCAATGCTCTTTCTCTGTTACAGCGAAGCTTTGCACGGGCTTCCCTCCTCGGCAACGCAGTCTCGATATTCTTCATCCTCTCCCCCGGCTACTTCATCGTCAACGTCCCTGGATGGATCCGGTGGTTCCGCTGGATCTCCCCCCACTTCTTCTCCTTCCGCATCGTCGTCGTCTCCCAATTCCGCAACCGCACCTTCTCCTGTGTCGGCGTCACCGGGCCCGCCCTCGCCCAATGCTCCGGCGAGAACGTCCTGCGCGGCCTCCGCATCTCGCCCGCCGAGCCGCTCTGGCCCATGTTCCTCGGCAACCTGGGGTTCTTCGTTGTCGTCCTGGCGTTCGCGTGGCTCCTCCTGTCGGTGTGGAAACCAGGCGGCGTGCGCCACGCGCGTCGTGTCGCGTCCGACTCGAAGGGCAAGGAGCTCTCTGAAGCCGATATCGACCTGCTGCGCACGCGCGTGGACGTGACCGCGGAGAACTTCAGGCTGCACCACGTCCGCAGGACCTTCCCGACGTTCAAGCGTGTGGAGATACCCATACTGACGGATATATCGGCGCGCTTTCCGAGCGGCGAGGTGTCGGTGATCATGGGCCCCAGTGGCTCTGGGAAGTCGACGTTCCTGCGGATGTGTGCGGGGCGCCCGCTGAAGGCGGGGGTGATGAGCTCGTTCCAGGCTCAGGGTGAACTGCTGTTTAATGGAGTGCCGGTTTCAAGTCGTACGCGTCATATCTGCGCGTTTGTCGAACAAGGTACGCTGGTGTCTTCTGTCGTGTTAACTTGTCGATGATCGTAATAATGTCACCACGCTTTTTCAGAGGACGATTATCACTTGCCTGCGCTTACTGTTCGGGAGACGCTCCGTTTCGCTGCTATCATCAAGCTGCCGAGCACCGTGAGCAGGAAGCGGAAGCTAGCACGAGCAGAGGAGGTCCTGAAGATGCTTGGTTTGAGGGACTGTGCGGATGGTATGGTTGGTGGCGAATTGCTCAAGGGTATCTCTGGAGGCGAGAAACGTCGTTTGTCCCTGGCATGCGAGATGGTGAGTTGAAGTCACTGCAAAGTTCACCTGATCGCTCACTAATTCTCCCAGATTAACGACCCTGCCGTCTTGATCGTGGACGAACCTGTATGTCTATCAAATCAACTCATCCAAAGCTACACTGACAATTCTCAAAGACGAGTGGATTGGACGCAAATACCGCCAGAAACGTCATGGAAGCGCTGCACGATATCGCCCGTAGCGGGTAAGTGACCGTGTCCACGTGTTGTTCAAAGGTTTTGACATGGGTTTGTGTGTCAGGCGCACTGTGATCGCCTCTCTTCATCAACCTCGCAGCGATATCTACAACATGATCGACAATTTCATGATTTTAGCCAAGGTTCGTGCTCGAGGGTTTCAGGGAACTTTGGAGTACTGACATAAGCATCGCTGTGATCAGCAAGGACAAGTTGTTTATCACGGTCCTCGAGAGCAACTGTTGCCGCACTTCGCGCTCGCAGGTCACGTCTGCCCTCCTCTGTACAACCCGTCAGATTACTGCATGGACCTGGTATCCGTAGACGTTCGTGGGGCGCGAAACATGGAGAGGAGCATGGCACGTATCAGGACGTTGGTTGACCACTGGAAGAACCATCAAGAGAAGATGGAAGCTCTTACTGCCGGCGACCCTTTACCAGATGCAAGGCAACAGCAGCTTGCTCTAGAGGACCGTCCAGAGCGCACGCCAATATATATCGCGCTCCCGGTCATACTGGAACGCACTTTCCGGAATACATGGCGACAGCCAGATCTCTTCTGGACGAGGTGCGCTTATAACAGATCTTATAATACATCTGCTTACATTATCGAAGGTGGACGCAAGCCCCGATTCTTGCGATATGCTTCTATATATTTTTCCTGCGCCTCAATAAGGGACCTGTTGGCGCACAGGACCGCATTGGTATTGTCGCCGAATGCACGACTGCTCTGGCTTTCGTTGGTTTCCTTAATCTGGTTGCCCTGTATCCCATGGAGAAGACCGTCTTCTTCCACGACTACCGCTCCGCCGGAAGCAGATATTCGACTACCACCTTCGTCGCCGCCTTCAGCATCTTCGCCATCATACCTGAATTCATCTCCGCTCTCATCTTCACCCTAATCATGAATGTGGCGACGGGGATGCAGACAAATGCACGGATTTTTTTCGAATACGCGATTTCCATCTGGATTGAGCTCAACTTTGGCGAGAGCATCGGTATTGCTTTTGCATCGTTCTTTGACACGATGGGACTTTCGGTGTCTCTTGTATCCGTCTTTCTCTCCGTCTCCGGCCAGTCAAGCAGTGTGTTCTCAGCATCGGTAGCGACATTCCTCGAGGATATCGCGTGGATATTTCCTATGAAGTACGCTGCACGAATCATGCTCATCAACGAGATGCATGGGCTGCAATTTGACTGCTCACCGGAGAGCATCCAGAGCGGTGTTTGTACTGCAGCTACAGGTCAGCAGGTTCTAGACCTCTTTGACTACCATGATAGTACATGGCGTCTCGTTATCATTGGCATTGCCGTTACCATCGGCTACAGGATTCTTGCATGGGCGATTCTGGTTATACGGTGAGTTGTGCTCTTCCGCGTACGTACACGTACTGACTGAAAGTGCCTAGAATGCGATATGTGTAGAAAGATACAATAATCGTCACGATGGTCTATTCAATATCGTATAGCATGAATATCCTGTAGATACCCTTCCCGAAACATTGTACGTTAGCCTCGATCACCAGTAATGCAGGGCCCAATTTGTGGGTCCTTTGTTAATCCTGGGAACAGAGTGCCAATGCGGCCTGTATCATTTTGAATAGAGTGTATTTGCAGTCGGTATATATGACTCCCGGCATATTCCGTCGGAGCAAATATATACTAGAACGGAGCATGGTGGTGCGTGAGGAAGATTCTGCTGCCGCATAGATAGAAGCCGTAGGACGATGCAGCACGGGTGGGTGACGGCCCAGCAACACCGAAAGCACACTGGTTNGTAAGAGTGCATCTCTACGAGCGTTTGGTAGGAGAATGTAGTGGTCGTTCGGCGGATTAAGCGAGCGAGCCGAATCACGAAAGCACAATATTCCACGTGCTTTTGTATGTTGCCAACAATCAATCAAAGGCGGCAGCGCCTCATCCCAAGCCATCACGATACGCTCTCCTAAACTCTGCAGCAAAACAAGATGGTGATGCTCGCGCAGCACCCTGCAGGCACTTTTGAGACACGAAGCAGACAAGACTGAGTAAGCCCTTCGCTCGGCGGGCACATTTTCATCTGCACATATGCTAAACCTTAGATTGGGCTAGGTCTTGAGATGTGGCGCAATGACGCTTGTACAAAAGGGCACCTCGTTTACACCAGTACGTCTCCGTAAATCCTACTCTCTGTATCGAGCCCGTCCACTCCTTATCTACTTCCGCCCGCTCACGAAGTCCAGAATATGATAATTCGTCTCGGCTGGCCGCTCGTAAAAAGGCGCATGCCCTACGTCGTCGAGCAGTTTGATTTGGTAGTTCTGCAAATACCGACTTGCGGTCTCCTGGAGCTTGGACGTGATTACCATGCTGTCCATCGTCCCGTGCACGATGAGCACGGGCAGCTGTTTGATTTCTTTCTCCCACCGATCTGTGCTCTGCTGTCGTGACAGCGTGAGCAGGCGTACATTCTGCGGTAGCATCGCGCACCCGCCGAGCCACTGAATCTTCGTTTCGAAAGGAAGAGCAGCGTGTGGATTTTCGACGCAAGATTGGACGAACTGAAGTGACGCTCTGCTTATGACGTTGCTGTCGGTCGAAAGCAGATCCGGCACAAGCTTTTCGAGCATGGGTTGCATATATGTTGTATGAAGTTCTCGCGTTAACACCGCGCCGCCACAATATATTGCGCCTGAGATGAAGTTGGCGCCAAAGGCTTCAATGATGTCCACGATGATACCGCCTGCGTATGAATAAGCGCAACGGTTGGTAAGCCTCATCCAACACGGGGCAGTAAGAACTATCGTATCGTACCACCAAGACTCCTGATGACAGAGCGGTGAAGGCAGTGAGTTGACATGTGAATATGATAACCAAAAGAATGGTGGAACGCACCATCCCAGAACAAACGGCTTCACTACACCAAACGCGTCACAGACCGTCTTAAAATCGTCGGCATAACGGGCAGACTCGTAGGCTGCTGGCTCTTCCGGATAGCCACTGCGTCCATGTCCTCGGGCTTCGTATCTCACCAGGTGAAGGTTTTTGAGTAGCGTCTGATCGGAGAACTGTTTGTCAAAGACGACGGCTGTGCAGGCAAAGCCGTGAATAAAGACGACAGATGGTTTCGAACGATCTCCAACAGACTCTGCCCATATCTCTGTTCCGTCAGAGGAGACGAGGATCTGGCCAGAAGTCGTGACCGTCATTGATACAGAAACAACGGAGAGAGCTGCTGGCGATCAGTCGTTGTGCTGTGGATCTTATATCTTTGCTCTGTCGCTTATGTGCTCCGTTGCCGAACGCCGCATACGCGCGGAGAGCGTGAATAGAAGTTTCAATGGTCTGAGCTAACCTTCCGAGGAAGACACGTTACGTGCTATCTTCCCGCCCTTCGAGTTCGCTTACCCACTGGTACTTGATGTAATCGATACGACGTATCAGAGAGTGTGGGAGTAGAAATCGACCGGCGGGCATAGTCTGACAACAAAAACATGCTTGTAAGTACAGAATGTTGGAAGCAAGGCTGTGTTCATCTATTGCTTCATGTATCCTAATTCGATTGCTTTGATTTGTATCGCCTTGAGAATATATGAACATTCGCATAATCACCGCGCCGATCATGTTATATCAACTCACCAATTGTTTCGATTGAAAGCGAGAATTGAAGAAATCTCCCGTGGCGTACCAGAACTAGAATGAGCTTAGTTCAGACGCGTCATGCATGTCTTGAAAACGGTAAGTTACGTACTCCTGGGTGTCCTGAAGGTCTATAACCCCCCTGCACCTCCCCTTCGTGATCCAAACCCCACACCGCGCTTGTCTTGTTGATGACATCTTCCCCGAAGAGCTCCTTGTTTACATCTCGTATGTTGGTGTATCCGGTGCTTCGGAGGTTTGTTAGTGTACCGCTGTAGTACGTAAGATCTCAGAAGAAACTAACGCAAATATTACTACATCGGCGGGGAGCTCAGACCCGTCTGTGAACAGCAGGCCAATTTCAGTGAAGGCAGTTGGTTCTTCCCCTTGTTTGACTTTGATATCCCCAGACTCGATAAGATCAGCGCCACCCTTGTCAAGCCCTGGAATGAATCAGCCACAGCGACTGACTAGGCTGAGAATGCAGCTCACAATAGCCTACATAATGGATGTCAGAATTGACAGAGGTGCGATGCATGGAGTACACTTACCTCCTGCACGCTCAAACACGAGAAGAAATTGCCCTTGACCTTCAGGACCAATGCTCACTTTCACCCCTCCTTTCCTCACCTTCGCATGTAACACCTCTTCTTCCGCCCATGACTCCGCCTGCATGCTGATCATCAGCTTCTTCTGAAACCCGAGAGGAACAGATGCGAATTTGAAGTCGCTAACTTCCACCGGGCGACCTTGTTGCCAGACCTCGGCCAGGTGGCTGTTGACGTTTTCGCGCGACACGACGCAGGTGCACGAGCGCTGTATCATTGCTACTGACTTCGCTTTAGCGATGACGAGGTCCTGGCAAATATCAATTGAGGTGTTACCAGCGCCGACGACGAGCACTGTCTTTCCAGTGTAGATTTTGGGGTCACAGTACTGTGTGGCGTGTATAGCGGTACCCTTGAAAAGTTCTCGGCCTGGCAATGTAGGCATACGCGGTCCACCTAGTGTGCCTGTGGCGAGGACGATATGAGTCGGATGAAGTACCACCTCAGTTCCGTCACGGTCTACCGTAACCGACCACTGTTTCTTCTCAGCATCATAACTCGGCTGACCAGAGAGCTTCGTGCTTGTCCACATAATTAAGTCTTGATTTACGGCATACGTCTCCAACATACCCGCGATCTTATCACGCGGGGTGTAAAGAGGCCATGTGGATGGGTGTTGCTGGTATAATACTAGAGTTGTATTGATGAAGTGATATGCTTTCGAACATGTGGATCAACGTACGCTGATGATGCTCCCGAACAGTATGCAAGGCAAGACTGAGGTATCTCTGCCGCCAATTATCGCCGATACGCTTGTTACGTTCTATAAGCAAAGCTGGGATATTCATCTGCTTGAAACGTGCAGCAACCATGAGGCCCGTCTGTCCCCCACCAACTGACGGTGCAGATCAAAATGAAGTTCCGGTTATTTTCTCATGACAGAAGACGCACTGATGAGGACATGAGGATCGGTTTCCACACGTGCCCGACATCCGGCCTGGTATTCGCTCCAGGGCAGATCCTTTGTACTATCTTCGAAGTTCTGCCGTCCTGGCGTCTCCTCGAACCCCTTCAGATCGACGATAATCGCTGAGACAATAAGCGCTCCCCACTGCCCTTGCTCGTCCTGCACCAACCGCACCAGACCCATGCCATGAGCAATACCCGTCTCGTAGGTATAGCCAAACTCGATCCCATGCGCAGGACCTGCAGAGAAGCGCTCCGGAAGGAAATGTTTGTCCTCGTTCAACTTCACTTCCGAGATTGCAACACCCGGTAGCCTCTCGGAGAGGTAGTTAGCTATCTTCTCCCTCCCTTCGAGAGATCGGTTATCCCAGGTGAAGGTGAGGACGTCGCGCAGCCATCCGTTGGGAAGAAACGTAGCTGCTACAGCCTGTGCATCACCGGAAGACAAGGCTGATGCAAACGAAGACAACCATGTATCGGCGATAGCTCTGAGCTCGCCAGGGGTTGTCATAGTGGTCGTGGGTTAAGGAGAGTCAAAGGAGAGCATACCTGGCATAGACTCTGCAACGTCGGGGCTTAAGTCTAGCCGAACCTTGTTGATGGGAACACCTTTTGATCTTCAAAGCGGGTGTGGGAATGCGATTGTGAATTCTGCAAGGTCAATCAGATAGGTATGACATGGCAGAAGAGTGCATCCACAACGCGCGCAGGATAGGGTTTCGGACACGAGCGCGGTATTCCGCGCGGAGCACGTCGCGCGCAGCGTATTCTGTCCGAAATATGCCCTGGTACAGTACGGCCGCCGAAGAATCATGCTGATTGTTATCTATGTCAAGAAAATTAGAGCGGGGTTATGCAACCACAGAATGAGTCGTTGAGTATACGTACTAGAAGAGCTAAAATGTTCGTCCCAGGCCTATCAAATATCCATGCTAGGAGATGATGACCCACACCTGAAGCCGGGATAGTCATAACATCATGCGTGTGACACCACTGCTGACGGACTCAGGACACCCATAGAGCTGTAGACGTTGCGGAGCACCAGAAGCAGGAAAGATTGTGGCTATATCTTGCTGCCTGAACACAGTGGTGGTCCGAAAAATTCCTCTTCTGATGTTGCAAATTTGCCATGATGGTAGGCGTTATGAGCAGATACCAAGCACGGTGCTAACTTTGCTACTATAACGAGCTAAGTCATGAGGATGACCTTGGAATACGAATAAGATAAGACGAACCTCCTCTGCAACACATGACCATCACTCAAGAAGCTCTGCAAGTATGAGCATCTCGTATAGTCGCGTACACTGAATCACATCACAAATAAGAGGATAAACACTGATCGTGTACGACCTCTATGATCCCTTTTTCGCTGTCTTTCTGCTTTCCACAAAAAGCACTCGTTGCTTCACTATGTTTTCAAGTCAATACAAGCAGCTATGTTTCGTAGACTGAGTGCTTACCTCTTGGATCGTACTTGACTGCAGCGAGGCTTGGACCCAAACGCAACCTCTGAGTCGTGTAGAAGTAACCGGTCTGTGCGGTCGAAATCATTCGCACGATTATTGTGCTAGTGGTAGAAAGATGTCAGACGCGACTTCGCGGTATTTGGAACTTGCACTACATACCGCACTTTGTTCTTCGGCGCCATGGCTCGTCGATGTCGCCGGGAGCGGGAGGGGCGGGACGACGGGAACACTGAGCAGCCATCGCGCTCGGTGCTCGCCACCGGAAGTCGCCGTTTCATTCACGTGATCTGTTTTAGCAATGGGCGCCAATCTAATCTCGAGTTCTCAAATCTCAGTAGCTCAGAGAGCTAGAGACCACTCGAACCTGTACCATTACCTGTACCATCATCATTACCTCTACTACCACTATTTACCTGCCGCTAGTTGAGTTTTTCTATGGAGGGCAGAAATGGTCATGATGAGGGACTCTATGGGCTAGAAGTTGTAGGTGCTGCCCGTTCGTTTTACACGGTTTCAGAGATTATCAACCTGAGGTCAGGCTTCTGGCAGCACGGCAGAATCAGTGTATCCACATTCTACGAATAGCTCGCAGAGTCGCTCATAATAGCCGATGGCCCGTGGGCCCTCTTTCCGACTGAAACATGTAAACCACCCTTGACCGCGACAGGACCAGCGTTGCAACGGGTTACACTGGGCGACAAAAGTAACCGACTGTAACCCCATTGCTGGGTTACGCCTCATCATGACGCGCGGACGCCACATCTTGAGCAGCACTTGCCGTTCTAGGAACGGCAAGCGCCGCGTCTCGTTCTTCTTATATAGCTCGCGTCGACCTGTTGGTGGGGCAGTTCTTCTCTGCTCACCAACAGGTACGTTGTTTTCTTGTTGTTGTCATTGCTGTCTGTAGCTTAGTTCTTCTCTGCTCACCAACAGAGTTTGTTCCCGTTCTTGTCGTCGCGCGTGCCTCTGAGTGTTGCCCCCTCACAACGGGCTTCCACTTTTTTTTGAACGTCGCACAAACTCGAACAACACCCTTGTTTGACAACCGACGACTCCTGCCGTCTTCCGCTTTTCCGGAGGTCTCGCACCCCGCGAACCTCGCTGTCCAGCCGTACTGCACCGTTGCCGTTCCCGCCGCACTGTCCTGAGCCGTCACCGTTTGGTCTACCACGCTGTCCCCCTCAAACGACCCTGTTGAACTACCTTCGCGTTCCCGTCCCACACCCCGAACACCCCTCTTCACCCGCAGTCGCGTCAAGCTACTCGTGTCATTACCTACTTCACCCGAAGCTGAAGACGCACTGCCCAACATTCCCCCCTCACCCGAAGACGAAGTGTTCTCGCCGTTGTCATCCCTGACGCCCGATACCGGACGATCTTCTGCCTTCTCCTTCATCAACGCTGAGGAGCCTGACACTGTTGTTGCGCCAGATACCGACGAGGGCGGCCCGTGTTTACACACACGCTCTCACTCTCGTGGTCACGCAAGTATCGCCCTACCTCCCCCGACACCGACACGCAAGAGCGTGACTACCTCGCGTTCTCCAGTGTTATTGAACCCCGCCCCGTCCGGAAGAAATAACAGCTCCACTGCTCCCGTTGTCCCAGTACCCAAGTCCCCTGCATCAGCACACACTTCTTCGCCTGCTGGATCCCCCCTCGCACCGCTTCGTACAGTTAAAGCCTCAGCACCACCACCGTCTCCGTCTCCATCCTCTGAGTCTTCTTCCTCGCACTCTGATTCATCTTCCTCGGACGATTGCCGTACACGCCGTAACCCGCATACATACGCAAAGATGAGTGCCCCTGGTGCGGTTGCCTTTGTCATTCCCTTCGATGGCTCGAAGTCCCCTCCTGCCTTAACCGCCGGCTTGATCACACCCAAGGCATTAGCCTCATGGGAGCTGCAGTGCGAGAACTACATCCTCACCAGAGATATCGCGGCTGACAAGGCTGTCTCACGTTGTGCGGTCGCGCTGCAAGACGATCTCGTCCGTGCCTGGTACTTCGACGACCTCACGACATACGCGGCCATGACCTTTGCCGATTTCATGAGGGCTGTCCGCCTCCGCTGGCTTAAGAGCGACTGGGCCGCCTCGATCGTCGTAGATATGCACAGGATGATCCAGAAAGACGACGAGAACTGGTCGAGTTGGGCGGAAACCGTGGAGAGGACGAACAACATCTTACGTTCAGAGTCTGTCGTTCTTGACACTGCCCGTCTGCGCGTTCTGCTCACTGCAAACTCTGTGGCCGACATCCGGAAGGTGGCCTCTCGCAGCGATGTAACCGCCATCACAGATTACAAGGCGTGGAAGGAGATACTTGTGGAGGCGGACGAACAGCGCCTGGAAAGGCGTGCCGAGATGGTCGCCCTTTTCAAGACCATGTCTATTGCAAGCCGTCCTTCACAACAACCGGCTGCCGCCCCTGCCTCCCGCCCCAGCTCTACGCCTGCACCACTCGCACCTACAGTGACGCCCACCTATGGTTCCACGTTACGCCTACCGAAGCTCACCGACGCGGAGAAGGAGATTCTTCGTCGCGACGGAGGGTGCTTCCAGTGCCGCCGCTTACGCGCAGGCCATTATTCCCGCGAATGCCCCAACGGGTTCCCAGATGCAGCTTCGTATACTGGCCTCATTTATCCGAACGACCAGAAGACTAAGAAGCCCGCTGTCGCCGCCATGAACGTGCAAGAATCCTCGTCAGTGGTTGAAGACGTCGAGGACAACCCGACCGACACCGCTCCGCCTGCCCCCGAGTACATGATCACTGCTGCTCGCATTAACGTCTCTGCAGCTCGCGTCAACCCCGCCGGTATGACTGCTGGACCGTCGAGCGAACCGACATTGCCCGTGCGCCCCGTCGACCACTTCAATCGTCGCGGCCTCGCTGTCGCACCCACCCTGCTGCCTGGCCCTGGGCGCGTGATGGCCTGGTCTGTCCTTGGGTCCGGCACAAATGAACCTGACTCTAGCGATAGCTCCGGGTCTGGGTACGTCGTGAATCCATACACTCGTCCCCAGATACACTTCCCTGCGCACGCTAAAACGTCGAATGGTGTATCTGACCGTATCGATATGCTTATAGATCCTGGAGCGACTTCGGTTCTGATTAGGACGGACGTCGCCGACAATCTCAAGTTACGCAAACGCAAACTGCCCGTGCCTTTCGAATTCGTGACCGCGACCGGCGAGACTGGTGTTTCTTACGAGTGGGTGAAGCNCGTGAGACAACAGCTCGAACTTTCTGCTCAGCCTAATTCCTCCACCAACTAAAACTCAACCAGTTCTCCACAAAACGGCACAAGACCAGGAGCACCGGGACAAGGCTCCTAGCAGGGATGTTATGGGTTGATATTGAATGAACAGCAGACTCCAGAGTGATGAGAGAGAGAGAGAGCGAATAGGATGTAGAACGCTTCATCACGGCACGGCCATGCCCACCTCCTGCCCCGGCGTCCCCAAAGGCGCGCCGCGACCTGGCTCGTGAATCGGAGCACCTAAAGGGCNCTCAAGGTTACGAACAATTCCTTTTCTTGGACGGCGCGCACCGTGCGCGCCATTGTGGTCCCTTGCCTGTACGACGATGTAATTTTAGGCCTGCCCTTTATTGAAGACAACGGTATCATCATTAATGGTCGCAAACGCACGGTCACCCTCGAGGACGGTTCTGACTTCATCACGGCACGGCCATGCCCACCTCCTGCCCCGGCGTCCCCAAAGGCGCGCCGCGACCTGGCTCGTGAATCGGAGCACCTAAAGGGCCTGTGGATACNTGTGGTCCCTTGCCTGTACGACGATGTAATTTTAGGCCTGCCCTTTATTGAAGACAACGGTATCATCATTAATGGTCGCAAACGCACGGTCACCCTCGAGGACGGTTCTGACTTCATCACGGCACGGCCATGCCCACCTCCTGCCCCGGCGTCCCCAAAGGCGCGCCGCGACCTGGCTCGTGAATCGGAGCACCTAAAGGGCCTGTGGATACAGAAGGTGAAAGTCGATGTCGTGCGCGAGCTAAAGTTTCTGTTCGGCGAGCCTCTTGTCCGCGCCGAATCGACACCGTTGCCCTCGCCTCAGGACGTCATCGCCGCTGTGAACGCCAAGGTCGCGGAACTATCGATGGGCGTCGTACTCGCGGAAGAAAACAAACTGATGCGTGCTCGCTTTGTTGATTGTTTCCCTGATGACATCCCGCACGTTGACCGATTGCCCACAGATATCTACCACAACTTTCGTTTGAAGGACCCGAACATGGTGATCGCGCACCGACAATACGACTGCCCAAAGAAGTACAGGGAAGCCTTCCAGATCCTGCTCCAGCAACATCTTGATACCGGTCGTCTGCGTCCTTCATCGTCACCATATAGCTCTCCTTGCTTCTTGACGCCAAAGTCCGACAAGAACGCGTTGCCGCGTTGGGTCAACGACTACCGCCTCTTGAACGATAACACCATCCCTGATGTCCACCCTCTGCCCCCAATCGCGGACATTCTCGCAGACTGCGGTAAAGGAAAGATTTGGGGTAAGATCGACATGACAAACTCCTTTTTTCAGACTCGCGTCAACCCCGCAGACATCGAGAAGACCGCTATCGCCACGCCTTGGGGACTTTACGAGTGGACGGTGATGCCTCAAGGGTGTCGCAACGCGCCTGCAACCCACCAGCGACGGATGTTCTGTGCGTTACGCGAATATATCGGGAAGATTTGTCACGTCTATCTCGACGATATCATCATCTGGTCTTCTAGTTTGGAGGAGCACAGGCGAAACGTCGAGACGATTCTCACCGCGCTAAGAGCTAACTCTCTTTTCTGTTCACCCAAGAAGACTGATCTGTTCACTGTAGACCTTACCTTCTTGGGGCATCGCATCTCGCTGGCCGGTATCCACCCTGACAACTCGAAGGTGGAGAAGGTCCAGAACTGGCCGACGCCGCGTAACGCGACCGAGCTGCGCGGTTTCCTGGGTCTCGTCCGCTACATGGCAGCCTTCCTGCCTCACCTCGCAGAACTGACGGTGACCCTGAACGAGCTTACCAGTAAAGAGGCTGACCGTGACTTCAGGTGGACCGACCGCCACGCGCGCGCGTTCGAGGCTGTCAAGGAGTTGATCACGTCCCACGACGTCCTCACCGTCATCGACCACCAGAACCCCGGCGATAATAAGATTTTTGTATCCTGCGACGCTTCTGACCTCTGCACAGGTGCTGTGCTGTCTTACGGCAAGACCCTCGAGACGGCTCGACCTGTGGCGTACGAATCGCAAGTGCTGCACTCTGCTGAACTGAATTACCCCGTTCACGAAAAGGAACTGCTCGCAATCGTGCGCGCAATGCACAAATGGCGTACGGATCTCTTGGGTGGTCATTTCACTGTGTACACTGACCACAGGACACTCGAGAACTTTACCACACAGAAACATTTGTCACGACGTCAGGCCCGATGGCAGGAGTTCATGTCTCAGTACGATTTCGACATTGAGTATATTCCCGGCCCCGACAACGCCCCCGCTGATTCCATGTCTCGCCGGCCTCACCCAGACGAACCGGACGGTCGCTCTCCCGACGACATCGCCGCTCCGTCGGCCCCTGCGCTTGCCTTTCTTGCTGCTGCTTCTGCCATGGCCTTTCGCCCGCTGGAGCGACCTCTACCCGGTCACGTCAACGCCGTTTCCTTGTCGATCTCCGCTGACCCTGAGTGGACTCGCCGCATACGGGAAGGTTATGCCGACGATGTATGGACTACCAAGGTCTTGTCCTCGCTCTGGGACGGTCCTGCGAAAGCTGCAGTTGGCGATACTGCGAAGGACGTGTCCGCTCTTGACGCCTTTCGCAACGGCTGGCTGGATGGCGTCATACGCTCCGGTCTCGGGGTACGGCATGGCCTGTTATACGTCGGCGATCGCCTGGTGATTCCTCGCATTGTCGACGTTCGCGAGGACATCTTTCACGCTGCACACGACTCTCTCGGACACTACGGCGCGGACAAGTCGTACGGTGCCATTCGACACAGCTACTACTGGCCAAACATGCGCAAGGATATCGAGCAACTCTACATTCCGTCTTGCGACCAATGTCAACGCAACAAGTCGCTCTCCCGGAAGCCCGCTGGTCCCCTTCACCCGCTGCCAGTGCCCGACGGCCGTGGCGACAGTGTGGCCATCGACTTTGTTGGCCCCTTGCCAGAGGACGACGGCTATAACTGTATAGTAACCATGACTGACAGATTGGGTGCTGACCTCCGCGTCCTCCCCTGTAGGACAGATATTACCGCCGAAGACTTCGCAGCCCTGTTCTTCCGACATTGGTATTGCGAAAACGGCCTGCCCCTTGACATTGTGTCGGACCGCGACAAGATTTTTGTATCTCGCTTTTGGAAGGCCCTCAACCGCTTGACTGGTGTTAAGCTGAAGATGTCTACGTCCTTCCACCCACAGACCGATGGATCCTCCGAGCGTTCGAATAAGACCATCAACCAGGCCTTGCGTTTCCACGTTAACAGGATGCAGAAAGGTTGGGTCAGGGCGTTGCCACTGATCCGTTTCAATTACATGAACACTATCAACGCCTCAACCGGTTTTGCTCCTTTTCAGCTGTTGCAGGGTCGATGCCCGCGCGTGCTACCTCCTGTGCATGACTTCGACATCGCTGATGCTTCTCGCGCTATTGGTGACCAGGCTAGGACCGCCGCGGACGTTATTCGGGAGATCGACACGGCGGTGATGGAAGCCCAAGATAACCTGCTACTCGCGAAAGTTGCGCAAGCTTCAGCCGCGAATGCGCACCGCTCTGCAGAGATTGTATACCGCCCAGGTGATCGCGTCCTTCTTAATACATTTCATCGCCGACGTGATTATATGCAGCGAGGAGACCATCGCGTCGCCAAGTTCATGTGTCGGTGGGACGGGCCTTACACCATCGTGGACGCTTGGCCGGAAACATCTGTGTATAAGCTGCAACTGCCCGCCGTTATGAAGATCTTCCCCGTGTTCCATGCGTCGCTGCTCAAGCCCTACCGTGCGAACGACGCCTCTCTTTTCCCCCGTCGCGAGCACACTGCGCCGGGCCCTATCGTGACCGCCGACGGTGTGGAGGAATATCAAGTCGAGCGTATTCTGGACCGTCGCCGACGCGGGAGAGGATGGCAGTATTTGGTACGATGGGAGGGGTATGGCCCCGATGCAGATAGCTGGTTGAAGGGATCAGACGTAGCAGATCTGGAGGCACTGGACGTCTTCCTGCATGAAAACCGCATTGCGGACGAAGACCCATCTGAACAGCAGGCTGGAGATGAACCCCCACTGCCGGGACCTGAGGACGACGCCATCATCGCGCACACGGAGTCTGTTCGTACTTCTGACCCTGAGGACGACACCACTGTTACGCGCGACGAGTGCGCTGACACTTCTGACATCATCATTGACGCTATCTCTACACTTGCAACCCCTGCGTTGTCACATGGCTTGTCTACAACGTCTCCCACTACTACTCTATCCTCCCCCTTGCCAGTACCCTACGTTCCCAAGCCTCTCTTGCCAGTTCTATCCAAGTTTGTTGTTGCCCGGACGACGCCTGCTATTGCCGTGGTTGCCGACCCCGTGCCCCTATGCACGCTCGAGGAGGAAGAAGAGGATAGCGACGCGTGCCCCTGCACCTTCCGCTATGAAGAGGACGACCAGGAAGACGACGCGCGCC
>JAAIFI010000328.1:0-34083 GCA_011032875.1 Phlebia tremellosa
GGAACTAGATTGACAGAAGCGGTTTTTCCAGATGCAGGCTCGTTGTTTCTGACCCTCACCTGCCAGGTCTGTTACTCAGTTCATCTCTCGATGATCTCGTTGTTTCTGACTCTCGCTGTTCCTTTCAGACAGTGTTCGTCTTTTTTGATCTCCCACCCGTGTCTTATCGTCACTCCCTCCCTCTTTCTTTATCGTTAATTTGCGAACTATATCGTATTCACTGGTAATCTGTCCTATGCCTACTATACTTGTATCCGGGCGCTATGCGGCGCGCGTCTCAATATCAGCTTTGTTCTTAGGGCCGGGTCTCTCGAGGCCCGGCCCGTCCCGCGTACACATATCGTTCCGATTCCTTCTCTCTGAAGTCCGCAGAAAACAAGTCAAGACGATTAGAACCTATGGAATGTATGCCTGTACCATCATATTGCAAGCTAGTTGAGTTTTGAACATGAAGGAGCCGCTGGTGTTTATAGAATATGAATCTCAAAAGTGGGCGGCAAAGGTCCTCAAAGCTACTGGGGACTAAAATAGACCTTTCTGGAGGGGAGGAGGAGGAGGAGCCGCTGGAGGCCGCTGGAGGGCTACTGCAGGCTACTGCGCGGCTACTGGGCCCACTGCGCAAGCGCTCCCAGTGGATTGGAACTTTTCCTGATGTGCCAGTAGATCGATCATCCTCGATGATATCAACATACCCAGTAGCTGTAAGTCCGTGCAAGCATATCAGGAAGCAGCAGATTCGTAATCGCCACATCAGAATCCGCTCATAAGGGTCTCATTGGTTTTGTGCTCTGATAACGCCATGGACGATGAGTCTGCTTTGTAGATAGGACCGCAGCTGTACCTATGTAGTAGAATCAAGATCAGAATGAAAGAAAAATCGGCACAAAGCATCTGTAAATAAAGGCAACCTTCTCGGACAACACCCCAATTGGCTACTCCGACAGCGGCTAAATTCATCTCTGCTGCCTACCTATTACCTATCTGACTGCCCACCTGCCATCTATGGGCGACGCATTTTTGACGATACTCCCTTTTTGAGACGTTTCTCAACGACTTGTGCAGCAACATACGCGTTCTCGACGGATAGAGCACTCCATAGAGCGAAATTACACAACTTATAGATGGAAATGACTTCCACGAGTGAAAATGCAGGTCCTGCGTACCGTGTCTAGTACCGGTATTTGTTATGGTATCTACAACACCACGCGCCGGAAGTATCGCGCCGCAGCCAAGCCCACAGGTAAACTATCGACACGTACACTCCAAGAACAGTTGTTCCTCAAAAATGTTTCGTGCATTTCTGAAGTGAGAGATGCCAGGGTCGTCAGAATGAGTCTTAGTACCCGTCAGATACGGACGAACAAGATTACACGATTGAAAGGCGTGGAGGCTGGTTGAACGCTGTGACCCGCTGCTCCGTCAAGGTTCACATTATTTACAAATGTTTTGTGCTAATCGTCCGTGGGCGTAACAAGAGCACTAAAATTTCGACTACTATCATGGACAGAGCGTAGGATTTCCGCTCTTGTAACGTCTATGCCGATGGGAAGGAGTCTGTGAATCCTGAAGACTTCGATGCCAAAAAGCTTCACAAAGTACTGGAGAATATTGCTGTATCAGTCACGAGGATGTTATCTCACTCCCTGATAGGCTGGGAAGGAACTGGGTCATCAAGGTTTCGATGAGACGACGACTTTGCACGTAAGTCTCCCATCGGCAGCGAAGTTGAAAACCTTCGTGCCTTAGCATCGTTCTGTCTTTTGCTGCAGTTCAACGTGGGTTCTTGTCGGGAGCTCAACATTGAGCTCCCGACAAGAACTCACGCTCAACATCCACCAAAATCGGTGGGATCCAGCGTTGGCTGGATGCTAAGGTGATACATATATGGCAATTGGGGACCTCTCGACAAGGAGATCCCATCAGACTAATTCAAAATTACTGACCTGCTCACCCACAGGTCCTAGGAACCGAGCGCTGCGAATGCTTTCAACTTGTATCTGGATATCTATCGTACGTCCTCAACTTATAAAGTCCTTCATCTTGTTCCTATGCAAAACTCGAAGGCTCCACAACCTGTCAGAGCATCCCTCGTGCTTGTTGAAGAGCTGTGTCGTTCCTCATTTCGCCATAATGCCTTCGCCTGCACCTACCCACACTGCCCTCTCGTACACTGACCCTTCTAACGGCTCTGAGCACAGTCTAACGTTCTTACAGGGCTTCAGCTATTCAGTAGGCACAAGCATCATCGCTGAGGATTCGGTATGTAACGCTGAAGATTTACTGGCAGTACTATACACCTGCTTCAGACTTTGGCATCGCAGCTCAAGGCACCATCCAAGTAAGCATCTCATGTTTTCTTGCCGAGCACGTCTTTCTCCGATCTCAGACCAGCATGCGCACTAGGATTCGGATGGGACTATTAGAGATTTACAAGAGGCATCCGACCAATCCCACACCACTCTTCCGTGCGCGCCGGTAAGTCACTCGTGAAAGCAATGACGACCTACTCTGATTAGATGCTAGCTCCATGTAGGAAGCGATACTGTGAGTGAGAGGGAAACGAGCAACTTGGCAGCTCTTCCAGCATCCTCTCCCATACCCAACGTATCCAGGTCCATCGTAAGCAACCCACTCAGCGTAACAAACCATCACTGACCATTGTATTCACTAGCCGCTGTTAGATGGCGAAGAGATTCAGCAGCGGCTTCCTGCGAGGTTTAACAATGGACCAGACAGATCAGCTCTCTGGATTAGCTTCACCTGTTATGGGCAGCGCGGTGTCCCGTTAGATCTTGCACTCGCTCAGGGCGATATTCTGGGATTAGACGGCGCCCACGACACGTGTCTGTTCCAAACCTTGATCTCTAAGGTGTCATATAGACTTGAGGTACCGTCATTCCTTTTGAATCACCTCACGCATTCCCTCTGAGTCCACTGCTCTTATTAGTGGCCTGGCTACAAGTCGTCGTCGGTGCAAAAGAATTTTAAGCGCACCAAACGTCACGAAATCCATTATCTCAACCGCAGGGAAATCCTGCGGCAGGTGGCAGAGGTGATCCAGGCTTTCATTCTCGTGAGTCGTGTAATCTATATGGTACTCTACCGTCACTTCATAGTCTTTATCTGTCCGGACGTTCACAGGACAACACTAACTACAATATTGAGCTGGAACACGAGAAATGGCGTGTTGGACCGGGTTTCATCCAACTGCATAATCTCGTCGTTGTGGGCTTGAAGAAAGTGAGCAAGGCTAGTGTTCAGCCGGTTCTTCGCTACCGTTCAGCTCTGTCCACTTAAGTGACATGTCCGCCAATACATCTGTTCTAGGCGGCGTGCCGGGGGCATTGTGATCTATCTCCGTTAGCTCACGCCTGCACGTCTATAGTGCCTCGTCTTTCCCTTGTCTGCTCTGCTTGCTCTACTTCTGCTACTTTGATCGACTGCTGAGAAGCTCCCTCTTTGATAAATGTTGTATTTCTATAATAAGTTCGCTCTCTAGCCTTCCGTCGTACAGATCCTCTCCCATTATCACAATCAGTCGCGGACGCTTGACTGCCTCACTGTGAGCCCGTAACTCAGTGATTGTCGCCTCCCGGGACTTCTGGTAGGATGCAGCATAGTATGGGACACCACCTTGAGTGAAATCTAAGCAGCGCGTGTCCAGCAATTATTAAGCCTCCTTCTGGTACTTGATACATCCAGCGGCATGGATAGGTCTACCCGTAAGTGCTTGCATCCATGCACGCGGCAGGCTATGATAGATATGAACATGGGTGATTTTTCCGAGCAAGGCTGGACGGTACGGTGGCGAGCAGCAGAGGCCATTATGGGGTGATGGCTCACATGCGAGGAAGAAGCGTCGCCGGGTCCCCTACCCTAAGCTTGAAGTTCTGATTCATTTTTCCCATGAGTCATACAGATATCTGATCCCACCGTCCATTGAATACGATCTGCCTACATAGGAAAAGTACTCTGAGGGAAAGCGGGTATAAAAATCGTCAATGATGGTGCCTTGGTAAGGGTCCTGCTGTCGTAAGTGGCAAAGACGGTGCTCGCAGAGCCCTAGATTGAGCGCGTAAAGAAGGCGAGAGGCCCGTAAGTTGCTACTCTGTGAAACGATGGGTAGATACTTACTCTGCCGTGGGAAGCAGCTGTACGACCCACCTGTCCGTGAGGAGAGCGCCCGATATTGATGTCAGGGCTGAACGTCAAGATAAACGTCTGGCAGCAAGTCATTTCGCGCGCCTTGCTATACTAAACCTATATCAGCCGAAATAAGAATGACTACGAAGGAAAGACTTACATGTTCTACATAGAAAATGCTCCTTGGATTTGTGGATCGCAACCGCTAGCGCCCGGCTTGGCCGTGTCCTTCAGATTATAGCTGAATTTTGGACTTCTCGGTACACATTTGGCACAGCGTGAGCGCATCAAACTCTCACGTCCGATTCAACAGGACCAGTTGGGCGACACGACGATGTGAAAGTCACTGGTTCAGTTGGCTATGAAAAGACCATCGTCGACGATACGGGACTTGCCTCCATATGATTTGCGCCCAACGTTTCCTACTAAAGGACTAGTCATGATGAAATCATGTTCAGGGTACAGGATTAGTCCCTACGGGAGTACAATTTCATCGACGACATGTCAGAATATGAGAATGGATTTCTGGCTGAAGTGCCCAAGATACAAAGTTTAGACTTGTACAGTCACCGAGTTTGAGCTCATAGGCACTGATAGAAGTACGGTGGGGCGAGAGGTGTGCATACGAAAGGGCTGGTACACACTGTCGGACCGGTATACCCGGTCCCGCCGCACTGGCCATATTGTGTCTGGAGAGCCCCGGGGGAGCTAGTGGTTGACGTGTTTGGTGGTGTAGATGTCGACGGAGTAGGTGTACTGCTCGAGACAGGGCCTGATGGTGCTCCCGGAGCTGTGCCTACGAAATACAACGATCACTACACGTAGAAGAAGGAGTCGTAGAGATAATGCATACCTTGATTACCACAGCCAACAGCGGGCCAAAGAGGAGCACTTTCGCCAGCAATGCAAGCACCGTTCCAAAGAGGACTACTGTCCGTGCCCGACCACTCACTACATGACACCTCAGTGAAAGTGCCAGTAAGTGCACCGTGACCTGGAGGAGAGCAGTCAAACACGACGTCGCACCCGAGAGCTTGCTACGCACCAGAAGGGAAGAATACCGAAGAACCCCCGGTATCTTCACAGATGTCGAAGCTGTGGGGGTATGTCTTTAGCACGGCAACTTGATAAGGTCGAAAGGTCTTACTGGAATGGCTGCTGGAATTGGTTGAGTGGTTGGGTTGCAGTCTGACCGCAGAACACTTCATTTCCTGCGACAGGACACAGATCCGTTACTTTTACGACGATGCTGTGCCCAAAGGGGCCAGTATAACTGGGTGAGTACGGATCCGCAGTGCCAGTGAGGGCAAAGCAACGACCACAAGCATCTCCCGGTCCTAGTCCAGGCGCTGAACCGAACGCCATTTGGTTGATAGCAGCCGTATAACCAGTTGCGGACACTCCACACGCTATAATTGCGACATCAGTGAGAATGCTCAAGTACGCGACTACCAGAGGAGCATACCAGGGCTGCTGCAACCTGTGTACATCGTGAAAGACGCATCGCCCGACACAACCTGGTCATAATTGCCCACCGCTCTTTTTTCAGTGAGAGAGAGAGCTTGAGCGAAACCAGCCACAATGGCAAACTGTAGGAGGTTTGAAAACCAAGTCATTGCGTTGTATGACAGAGGTCGCCAGATGACTCCTAGACTTTCGTTCTTATACCGGGAATCTTTGATAGCACTATAACTTTGCGGATGTCCTTGTCGTATTTCGGTATATTATCGTTGTTCCTTCGGATGTGTATTCCTCCGCCGCACGAGCTAAGCATCAGAACAAGATCAATAGCGACGCTTTCATTAGAGGTAAGGACCTCATGACACTAAACGCGATGTTCAAGCGCATCTCCAGACTTTTCTGGATACGAGAATACAGTGACCGCGGTGGCTTCTTTGGACCCGGAATCCAAATCGATCATCTTCAACATGATTGTCGGCAAGTGCACTGAAGAAAAGCGGCAAACGATCAAGGGGAAGTTCATTGAATGTAGTCACGCACCGTATTTGCGGTGTGCACCTGTCTAACTAACGGTGACGGCAGCCCGCATGTACACCTAAGCGCATACCTAGACGACAATTCGGAAGGTGAGCCATCCGAGGCTCACGCCGAATTTACAGCTCAGTCCTTCATGAGCATTCGGCCAAGTCTGCACACACCAACTGTAGAGCACAGTGACTACGCGTCGTCAGCTGTAGATGCGCATTGTGTCCCGAGCGTCATTAAACGGTCTGGAGGGTCAAATCGGATCCAATGCCATGTCTTTTTTTCCTGGAGAAGGTATACAGTCGTATACTTGCCGCAGGAAAAGCGCATTACAAGCGTCTTGACTTTGATCATGTTGTGCTCGCAAGGACCTCAGAGTTTCGGCCTCACGTCTAAAAGCGTACCTGCAGAATAAATCAGCATCAAAACCAAGTGTAAACAACTGATGAATGACTGACATTCGATGCTAGAAGAAAACGTGCACATTAGCAACGGTCTGTGTCATTCCTGTGTTGAGAAGAACGACAATGTTCCTAGCATGGTCCAAAGGCACGAGGTGAACGAGATGGACCTTGAACGCCAATCCATCGTATCGTCTTCGATATGCGATATACAGGGAAGACATCCGGGTAACAGCTTAGCACTACATGTCTAGACGAATTTCCCTTGCAAGACGACCCCTACATGTAGCAGCCTTGCAACCAGGGAAGAATCTTCGTCGCATTTCTTGGACAACGTCAAAGCAGCACCATCCTCGACTTTCAATACCATGAGAGATAGTTAATAACCAGAAGCAAGTTAGACACCGTGACATTGGTCATGGTGGTTCAGGTTGAGGGAGTACCGATCTAAGCGCCTTCGATGGCCGCCACGGATGCTTGCTCAACGTCTTACGTCTTGACCACAACAACCTGACGAGTGTGCTGTGCTAACAGCCACAGACAACACCCTATATTACGACGGCTAGGGACTGTGCGTAACATCTATCACCATGAGCGAATATTGGGTCTCGCACAAGAAGTATTTCTGCAAGTACTGCAATATCTATATTGCGGACGATGCCCCGTCACGGAATCAACACGAAGGAGGGCTTCGACATAAAGGAAATGTAGAACGATTCGTTCGAAACCTGTATAAGACTGGGGAGAAGAGAAAGCAGGATCTAGAGGAGGAGAAGCGGGAGATGGCCAGGGTAGAGAAAGTGAGTTTCGCGACCTTCGCCTCACTACCGATGTGCTAACACGAGATTTAGGCCGCCCATGCAGCGTTTGCTCAGGACGTCGGTTCCGGGCTGGTCAAACCCGGGAGCAGCCAGTCCCTCCCAGTCCCCAAAGAAGCGGAACCAAGTAAGCCTGCACGGAGCACAGATCCTTACGCGGATTATACGACGGCCGCGTCGCTGGGATACACCGATCCTGACGAGATACGCTTGAAAGCTGAGCAGGAGCGTCGAAGTAAAGAAGGAGTGGCGGGCGATTGGGAGGTTGTGGCCGTCGAGGAACCAAGTATGGCCACTGAGGCTGAGGAACAGAAACCGGAGGCATCGACTAGTCAGGCAGGATCCGGCCTGAAGAGGCCATCAGAGACGCAGCTTGATGATGAAGATACTCGACAATTTAAACTACGAAGGAAGAAACTGGGCGTTGGTCTTGGAGAGATCTACGATCCTGGTGTCTTTCCTATCAAGCTGAAGAAGAAAGAGGAACCTGCCGCAGGAGACGTGGTTGACGGTTCGAAAGGCGTGTTAGTATCGCAGTCGACATCTTCCGGTGCGGGCCCCTCTTCTGCTTCAGCCACCGTTGTGCCACAGTGGTCTTCACGAGGTTGGAATAAGCCCGGAGCATCTGACGCACGGGACGCAACCGCGGAGGCCGAGGGTAGTGCAGTTGTGAAGACGATCGCTGTGGGGGATCCAGTTGTAACTCATACAGACTCTCTCGATGCCTCTTCACAACCTTCCGATTCGAAGGAGAAGGCAGTTGGCGTAAAGATTGAAGATCCGGAAACCGTCAAGAAGGAGGAGGAGCCGTCTGCCCCACAGCCTTCTATCAGCACCGGCGGCCTGTTTAAGAAACGGAAACTGCCTGCTGGCGGAGCGGGGAGTAGAGGCAGACGAAGTTAGGGCACTTACTGCATAATGGTCATACACGCGCATTCTTGCAGAGTGCAGTCATGCAGAGTGCCGTTGCTTATACGTAAGACTTATTATCTTACCTCCTCCGTCAGCTGTAATTCATCACAGTATCCTGTCTCAGGTTCATTCAATGAGAGCTGTTCAGCAGTACCGAGTACTGGGACTATAACACCTGCACGTGCACAAGCCCGCAAGAATGGTTCAATATATTGTATTCATATCCAGAAGCCATGCGACTCGTTCCCTACAGGAACACACAAGAGTGGGTACGTTGTTAAATACACAATATATAATGTTAATATATAGTGTTCGGCTCAGCCGGTTGAAGTGCACGACCAAAACAGTCAGTCGTCGACGGCAAGTCCTAGCTTGATGGCTTTCTGACAATAGTAACACAGGCAACAACAGAGTCCCACAGTTCTGCCGAATCCGAAGTATGTGGCGTCACTTTTTCCGCCGCGGGAATTGTGCGAGTGGGAGCAGACGAAGGCGTACCTTGCTCGATGAACGTCATAGGGGTGAAGACTGATGAAACAAACAACTTCAAAAACGCCGCTCCCATGTTCGCACCATCGGCCAGCGCGAACGACAGAGCCTCGGAATCCAGGGTTCCAGAGCCTATCACCATATGCGAGTGTTTGCGGAGTGGGGGCTCAGACATCGTGGAGTCAGGATGGTAGACCATGCTGATGCTGTAGCCGCTAGAGTCCATGCTGACTAGGTACGGCCAGAGGTCGTGGTCGGAGTAGTTGTGTATGACGACAGAATAGACGGAATTCTTTTCGTCATCTACGATCTGTGCGCGACCGTCAACGAGGAGGTTTCCGCTGACACGCGTCCAAGTCGTGCCATCGAGTCGATATAGCTCCAGCGTCACGAGGCCGAGCATAGGTTTCCAAGGGTTCTTTCGGTGAAGGTGAAGGTGGAAGCGAGCAGCAACGTCCAGGAGCTTCATATCTGAGCCGGAGTCGCTGCTAGGGAGGTGGATGATACGGCGACAATTACCAGCAAGCATGGCATCGTGTCGCTCCAGCATCACCTCGCGCTTTCGTAACGTCACCGATAGGTCAGCTTGGGAAGCACGTTTGACGCGGACGATGTTCACCCCTTCCCGAGAATGGTTGGAGCTAGAGCTGGAAGTGGTCGAGGCGGCTGAAGACAGCGTACGGCGAAGACGACATCGCCTGAACATCGAGAACAGCGAGCGTCGGAGATGTACGCGGAATGGTACGCGGTTGTTCCACCGTGTGATACGAGCCCAGCCTTGGTGCTCCACGTTGGACTTTGTGTTGGATTTCGAACGTGCCAAGCACCACGTCGGATGGATTTCGGAGGCAAGGAAGGTGGCTCGAGATGGGTTGAGTGAACTCATGCAGTTGTGGTCGTGTATCGAGAACTCCGTACCCTCCACGATTCCGTGAATCGCCCCCGCATTGATGCGTAGCTTTTGGGTGTCACAAGAGTCGACAGAGACGAAACGGGGGTCCGCGCTGAACGGCACGCCATCGAAGACGATACGGTCCTGGTTGTGACCCGCCAGTGCGGGCCTGTGGCCTTCCATCGCTTCTTCCACAAGTTCCATCAAGTCGCCGTACGTTAACGTGTGAAGCGGTACGTTGTCCTTCACCGAAAGAAGGGTTCGGGTGAAGAAGCCGCCACTCTTGCCTTCGATAGCAATTTCGCCGTCGTGCGCGGCCGCGAGAACGACATGCGATGCGCTAGACATCCTTGCAAACCCGCGCGGAAGATCTGTAGGATTGGCACGAGCACTCTCCCAGAGACCAGTGAACAGATCGTCGCCGCTGGCCTTGCTTGTAGGGGTCCAGCGGGTGTGCTTTCTGTCACCGATGGATTGAGGGGCAGTGAAGCAGCAGTCAAGGATCACAGTGATGTTGTCTCCCTTGGCCGCTGAGAGGTCGCGCAGCATAGCGTTGAAGGAACGATCTGAGATACCGGCTATCCGCCCTTCGGAGGTCTTGGTGTCGTGGTCGTAAGGACAAAGGACCTCGACGTCCTTCATCCCATCTGTATACCAGCCCCGTGGTGACCGGATGGTTCCTCCATGGCCTGCGAAGTAAATAAGGATGGCATCGCCGTGCTCGATGGCGGGGTTGTTGACGAGGTGGCTCATGAAGGAGTCTTCGATAGCCTGCTTGGTTGCATGATTGTCAGCGAGGAGACAAATCTGTTCTCGTGGAACGTGCAGGTCGTGTGATAGCCAGCGTCTGATGCTTTGTGCGTCATCAACGCAGGATTCTAAGTTCCATATGTTGCCCGACTTGTACTTGTCGATGCCTGTGGAATCATTTAGCAATTTGCCGTTGTATTGAATTTAAAAGCTTGCCGATAATGAGCGCATAGACGCGAGAGGCCATTGTCCTTCAGGGATAAACTTCAAGGTTGTCTCAAGGTGGAGGGCGAATCAACAAGACTCCGATGGATAGGCAACTCAAAGAGAACAGCGAAAACAGCATTGCCCTGAGAAAACTGACAGGACGCCATTTATACTGTGGGCTTGACAGGGGGTTGCTGCGTCCTTGTCAGTTCGCCCTACTCCGGGGTCCGATATTGCAAGGGTCCAGAGACACGAGGAAGAAACATGACGCTTTGCGAGCGACATGTGGCTCACCGACAGGTCCGGGGAGAATAATCTCATGCAAAGAAAGAGAGACAATCGTACGGAAGTGGCACTGGCAGGAATGGTTGGAAAAGTATACGCCTTACGCGGTATACCAAGGCAAGTCAAAGATGGCGATCTGCTTGGAAGTAGAATTTGCAACATACGAGCACGCGTGCTAAAGACTTATATGAGGTCCGCACGGATCAAGGGGAGGCGGCAGGCATAAATATGGCGGAAATGAATCAGAGTGACGTCCGAGACTGATACTAATTCCATGAGGAATGGGTCAGTCACTCGAACGTACGAACGTGTTCAGGTCATCGATAACGTCCTAGTCTCACATTTCGATAAACAAGATTTCCAATATAATCTTGAAGAAATCGCGTACCATTTAAAATTTATGAGGATACACCGAGCTCTGCGACCATGAAGATGATGGGTTTCAGTAGGTGCAACTGGGCAGCTGGGACCAAAGCGTTATTCAGAAGCGCCCATCCCGCCCTTTACCCAATACAGAAACGCGCGGTGATTGCCGAACGTAGTTTCGGCGGGATTATGGGCGCTAACAGGACGCGCTATCCTTGACCAGTTCCTCATGCCACTGAACGAAAGCAGCTACTGACTCTTTCTCACCAGGCCTTTGTATCACTAGTAGATCTTCACACCGGAATATACCCTTCATAACAAGACTGAACATATCTGCAACGCTCTCACTGTATCGCACAACCTATCCGAACAATCGTGAAGTCAAACATGAGTTTCGTCTGTCAACAGTGTAAACAGCCCGTCCAAGTACGATTGCTCTATCTGATATCTCATGTGTGTGTCATGCTAAATACTTCAATAGCTCGATGCCTCGCTGGTGGACCTCACACCGTCTGCATACGACATGATTGCGGCGTCCCTGCCACCTGCGCCTGCTGGACATCCGCACTCGACCCGTTCTGAGAAGCTTGCGCAGCTGCCTTCTCCCACGTCCGTGAAAGCAGCGTGGCAGCGCTCAGCACATAATAACCCATCTTCTTCTCCGTCCCCTTTGTCTCCACGCACTCCAGGCAAACCCTCTCATCCTCAGCGCACGCCTGCACTGCCGAACGAGTCTTTTGTGCTCCTGCAGGACTCTGTTATCCGAAATATACCTTCGCCGGTGCCCTCGTCTTCGCAGTCCAAGAAGACGCCTGTCAGCAAATCTCGGCAAAACACCCAATCTGCAGGACAGCCTGCGGTGGCTGAGGAGCCGACCCAACCGAACCCGTCACCTCTTTCGCATCATCTACGATCCACCTTGCGCTTGTTCAACCTTCTGTCGAGCCGCACGGACCTAGACCATCCATTATGCGCGGAATGCACTCATATATTGCTCACCACGTTAACAAGACAGCTGGAAGAGACGAAGAAGGAGCGAGACGGGTATATTGCGTTTGAGAAAGAAGTGAGGAAAGAGAAGGAGCGGGAAAGAGACGGGCCTAGTAAAGGTGAGGTAGACATGAAGATCGAGAAGCTGAAGGAAGAGGAGCGTTTTGCCATCGAGCAATTAAAGGCAGCCGAGAAGGAGCGTACGCAACTGGAAGAGGAACTCAAGGCACTGGAGCAAGAAGAGAAAGCGCTAGAAGAGGAAGAAGCCGAGTACGTAGTTTCATCTCAACGTTTGAAACGTATCTGAGATATCGCACAGGTTCTGGCGCGCCCACAACGCACACATTCTCAAGCATGACGAGCAGACATCTCAGCTCGCTGCGTTGCGGGCCGCGTATGCCGCCGATTCGGCGACTTTAGACAAACTCGAACGCACGAACGTCTACAATGACGCATTCTGTATTGGACACGATGGCGTGTTTGGCACAATAAATGGCTTGCGATTAGGCAGAGTGCCTGGTGTTCCTGTGGGTACCAAGATCCGACACTGAGTGTTCTCCATCATAGCATCAACTGACTTTTCCTGTTCCAGGTTGAATGGGCGGAAATCAACGCTGCTTGGGGGCAGACCTTGCTCTTGCTTTACACTGTGGCCAGAAAGCTTGATTACACCTTTGAAGGGTATGTTTGCGCCCGTCACTGCTCATCATCATATCTGACGTAGTACGCCAGATATCGACTTATACCCATGGGATCGTTCTCGAGAATAGAACGAACGACGCCGACAGACAAGGCCACATATGAGCTGTATGGCTCAGGTGACTTGCATCTAGGTCGTCTCCTGCACAATCGACGCTTTGACTTTGCCATGGTAGCCTTCTTGGATTGCCTGAAGCAGCTGGTCGACTATGTGCGCTCCCAGGATCCGCATGTGGACTTCCCACACCAGTAAGTCACTGTTGGCATCATACCATACCCCCATCCGAGTGTATTGCATGCGACTTACTCGCTCACAGGATCGTCAAGGACAAGATTGGTGAAGCATCTGTCAAGCTACAGTTCAACCAGGAGGAGACCTGGACACGTGCGCTCCGCCATGTCCTCCTTGCGCTGAAAATCCTTCTGAAATGGACAACCAATGGCGCGAATGGCTAGCTTGAGCTTATTGCACATAGACATGCCCTCCCTTCCGCGTCGATCTGCGGTGGCAAGTCGGATGGGCTGCCCGACGACGATCTTTGATGATTCCTGCGCCTAGTGCGGTCAGGTGTCCGTATGCTTACCTTTGGCATGCATCCCTCACGGCCCTGACCGGATAGCTAGTGCTCTTATGTTTTGAATGGACCGTGCCGTCCGCGAGCAGACAGGAGACTCGAGGAGAGTAGCGCGTCGATATTCGAAATCCGAAATTGTAGTTCGCATGAACCGCGGGGGTTCGATTGGTCGCTTATTATGTACACGTGAATGACGACACTCTTGTTGATAACGTCGTGCTCGAGCGAAAAAAGTGCCTCTCAGCGCAAGTATCGCAGAAGGTGAGGAGAAAATCACCAGAGAGGATTTGACACTCGTATGTCGGTCTATTGTACCCTGCTGGATGTGCACTCGTCGCCATAAATTGCATGAATAATCTGATGCGTCTGTTGCAGTAGTCAGCAATCAGGATGGACTGGACGGTATAACCGGGCCAGTCTGAGAACATTTGTGCATCTCTTGTTCTCTCCGTCCATGTCAGCGCCAGGGCCTTAGCTGAGTAAGTCAAAGACTCAAAATCCAGAAACCCTGCGGTTCTGTGGTTTGTCAGCCTTTTCCCCGAGGCCTCAGCCGACGCACAACTCAAAAGAGCCTACCACTCTGACGCAGACCCTGATTACATTTCCGCCATTCACGCGCTACCATGGGTCTCTTGTCTCTCGGTACCCCTCTTGCCTGGGATGACGCGAAAAAGTATGCAGACCACGTCAGAACGCACGGAATCACCCAGTTCCTGCACATTTGGGATCACCTCAAGGATAGATGTGGTGATGAGCTGCTCTGGGGCGATGAGGTACCGTCATAGGCTCTTGGTCTCACCGGAAGCGTTTCATGATTGTCTGTTTTAGATTGAGTACATGGTAGTTTCCTTCGATAATGAAGACCGGAACGCCAAACTGTCTCTGCGCCAGTCCGAAATTCTCGCAAAATTGCAGACCATCGTCGACGACATAGCCGATTGCGGGTGCGACCAGTACGTCTTGTTTCCGTCTGCATCATCACCTAGAATGAACAGAATATCCCCGCAGGAAGTCGGTGCCCACATACCATCCGGAATATGGGCGGTTCATGCTCGAGTCGACCCCTGGGTCGCCATACACGGGTAGCTTGACGGACTTGTTGTGCATAGAGAATAACATGCGATATCGGTGCGTTACATTGCTTTGGAATGACAAGAACAGGTCTCATCTTGTTCCAGACGACAACTGGCTCGAAAATACCTCAAAGCAAACGAGCTCCCATTCACCCTGACGTCCTATCCGCGACTTGGAGTCCCCGGAGTGTTCACCGAGCCCTACTTCGACCCTGCCGACGCAATCTCAAGTCATAGTCTATTTCTGCCAGAGGAGATAACAAATCCCCATGCACGTTTTCCGTCGGTAATCTTATCGCTCTGACATGGTTTTGGTCTCACACGAAATGAATCGCAGTACGCTCACGGCAAATATTCGGCGAAGACGAGGGTCTAAAGTCGCCATCAACCTCCCACTCTTCATCGACACGAACACGCCGCGTCCGTTCATAGACCCCACGATCCCCTGGCAGCGAAAGGTCTATCAAGAAGACCCCGGTGCGTCATCTGCAGACAAATTCGCTTGTGGCGTAATTGACTAGGGCTCGCAGAGGCGCGACAGGGCGCCGCACTCATCGACCACATCTACATGGACGCCATGGGCTTCGGCATGGGGTGCAGCTGCCTGCAGCTCACGTTCCAGGCATGCAACGTGGACGAAGCGCGAAGGCTGTACGATGCCCTGGTCCCGGTGGCGCCCCTCATGGTACTGCCCCACCCTCTCTTAGCCCACACACGTGATTGATAGCCTCCCAGCTCGCGTTGACCGCAGCGAGCCCGCTCTGGCGCGGATACATTGCAGACGTAGACTGCCGATGGGACGTCGTCGCAGCTAGTGTGGACGACCGGACCGAGGAGGAACGCGGCTTGAAGGTACGTTCGCGCATCGTCCGTGTTCGGGATGTCGCTGATCGGTCGTAGCCCTTGAAAGAGAACAGGTTCCGAATACCCAAGTCGCGGTATGCGAGCGTGAGCTTGTACATATCAGACGTGTGGATGAACCGCCCGGAGTACAACGACATCGACGCTCCTTACGATGAGGCCATCTACCAGCGATTACTGAAACATGGTACATGTTTTGAATGCGGTTTTGGCTTTTCTAATCGTATGATACAGGGATCGATACACATTTATCAAGACATATGGCACATTTATTCATCCGTGACCCTCTTGTTATATTCTCAGAATCCATTGACCAGGACGACGATGTTAGCAATGACCATTTTGAGGTTCGTTATCTGCATTTTTCCTGGGCAGGACTTTTTTAACATATTGAATCTATGTAGAACATACAGTCGACAAATTGGCAGACAGTACGCTTCAAACCACCTCCCGCTGGCTCGCCTATTGGCTGGCGGGTGGAGTTCCGATCCATGGAAGTGCAGCCGACCGACTTCGATAACGCTGCTTTCGCAGTATTCACTGTGCTCCTATCCCGTGCGATTCTCCACTATAGCCTCAACTTCTACCTCCCTATATCAAAAGTAAGCTATTACACTTCTTTACCCACATCTCATCTCATATATAGCGGATAAGGTTGACGAAAACATGGCCCGAGCGCAACGACGCGATGCCGTGCGGACACAAAAATTCTTCTTCCGCAAGGACGTCTTCCCCGCGGGCGTTCCCTCACCATTATCCTCGCCACCCTCTACTCCACACGGGTCTGGCTCAAATTCGCCTGTGGAGCCCAACGGCGAGAACGGCCTGCCCCGTCCTAAGTCTAGGAAATTGCAGAACTGCTTTGCGGTACCACCTAAGCCAGAACATGGCCTTAATCTCGGGCCGGTGGAGAACGAGTACGACGAGTACACGTTAGATGAGATATTCAACGGGAAGGTTAGTCACTCGCCTGAATAAGTCGCGCGCTGGGTGGTTTCTAATCGTCTGACTTACTCATAGGGCGACTCTTTCCCGGGCCTGCTCGGCTTGATTTATTCATATCTTGAGACGCTAGACGTAGAAGAAGGCGAGCTGAGACGAATAAATGAATATCTTGACCTAGTGAAAGCGAGGGCGAACGGTAAGCATCCACTATGTATTGTATTAATCTATATCATACTGAGATACATCTTGCAGCCTCACTTCGCACGCCGGCCACTTGGATCAGGGATTTCGTGCGCTCACACCCTGCGTACAAGTTCGACTCTGTGGTCAGCCAGGAAATTAATTACGATTTGATGGTGGCTGTCGACGAGATGTACGTCGTTTTCCTAAACTCTAGAGATCTCTCGCTGACTATGAATTGTGTAGTGAGCGCGGCGTCCACAAAGCTCCCGAGATGGTCTCGCCATACTACTCAGCCGAGAGGGCGGGATACAAATGTAATGGTGTCTGATGACCGCCGCATTCTCGGCGTGGAGGATCGTCCCGTGCATCGCGGGCCTAGGCTATCATTGGAAATCTACGCTATGTATCATTTCTTGGGACCGTCTCATATTTACCAGCCCCATTCTGGAGGGACACATTGTAGTAGACTATTAGACCATCAAGCTTAGATGAACACGCTCTAGTCCGACTCAGATGGTGAATTCTACTCATTTGTGAGGTCTCTATTGATACACCTTGACATGGATATCTTCCGTGTCACAAGTACGATTACTTCCCGCGGTGTCGCTTGAACGCCTCCTGAACCCCGGTACCTGCTCGGATGTCCTCGAGACACTTCGCATCAATGTCGCGTCCCTTCTGCGCAAGCTCCAAGACCTGCGACAACAGATCTCGGGGCACACACACCACACCGTCCTCATCCGCTAGCATCCAATCTCCAGGACTCACTTCAATCGGCGGGAAAGCTCCCTCGGCATTAGGCGTGACGCCTTCCGGGGCTATCACAACTGGCACATTCACAGCTGACGGACGAGTGAAGGGTGATTGTCCGAGGGTGGAATGCCCCCGCGCGAACACAGGGAAGCCCGCGCTGCGGTGCTCCGCGAGGTCTCTGCACCGCCCGGATATGACGACTCCTAGAGCGCCGCGGGTGAGAGCACCCGCTGTCATGAGACCGCCCCACACCGCGTTCTTGATCTCTGTAGTCGTGTACGACATCAGGCAGAGTTATGAAGCATAAGAGGCGCGAACGGACACGGTTTCAGCGGCGTTAAGACGGACGAGAGGGGAAAGCACACTCAACGCGGAGGTGCGGCGACGACGATCACGGCGCCCGAGGGCGCGGTGTCCACGAAATGCGAAGACAGCTTTGACGCGGTCTTGTCCGACCCTAAGACCATCTGCACCGTGTACGCTGGACCACAGATGCGCGTGTCTGACTCGCTTGCGGAGGGCGAGAGCATGTGGATGTCCGGTATGTGACCGCCGTGAGGGAGACCGAGCTTTATGAGAGCATCAGAGACTTCGCAGGTGGAGTATTTGGCCAATGCTGAGGGATTTGAGTGCGACATGGCTCGCAGCAGTGGCTGCAGTCTGCTCAATGCGCGATTCATGCACGGAGGCTTGAGGCAAGGAAAGTCGCGTGCATGACGGATACTTACGTTAGATATCTCTATTTATGGTGTTATATATTGGACTTATCTGTCAGAAAATATCTATTCTTGTTCCCCGAATTCGAGGTCGCTCCGAGTCCTTCTTCACTCTCCCACTCTCGCATTCGACTCAGGGTCATCTCTCTTTGCAATAGCCGGTCTATCATTTATATACACCTTACTGACAGATAGCTATACCTCACTGCCATCGTATGCTGCGCCCTACTCGAGAAGTACACTCACCATGATTTCCAATGGCTATACATCCTCCCCGGAGTCGTTATGGACCCGGAGTTCACGCTCTGCGCGAAAGTATCTGCGAAAGTTCACGAAGGCGGTCATGCGCTCATATCATGTCCGACTCCCGAAATATGACTTGCCCCTTCGATTTCGTCCAGTACGTCGCTTTCTACTAAGGTGCCTGCATGGGGCTGACCCGCTTCATACAGTGGTTTCTGGTCTTTACATGTCTTGTAATGATCACGCTGGCATTACTGGGGTTTACAAACCTGTCTCATTCATTGCCAATGAACGACAAGCTCCTGCACTTTTTCTGTCTTATGCTTGCCACCGGAATATTCTACTTCATCTTTGACGTCGAAGAGTAAGTCAGTGCCGTGGTTGCCATCTTCTAGAATGGCACATAATCCTTGCGCCACGTTCTGATCACGAATTTGCTGGTAGAGATGCACGAAGAATATGGGTTTGGCGCAATGCTGCCCTTATATCTACCGCCTTTGTTTGTTTCTTCCTGGGAGGAATCATCAGTGAATTTGTACAATCAATGTTACCAGTACGTTCAGTTCATTCCGCGGGTCACATTAGTTCTAACATGGCTGAAGTACAAAGAGTTCCAATTTGGAGATATTGTGGTCAGTGATAATTTGGTCCCCCGTCAAAACAGTTTACCAAAGGTGGCATCCCACAGGCAAATCTACTGGGCTCTTCCATAGGCCTTTACGTGGCTTACCACTCTGAACGCTACTACCGACACAGACGCGAAGTAAGATCGTTCAAACGACCGTTACCATATTGTCAATATTGACGCAATCATAGATCTCCCGGCTATACCGACCATTAGGCACGGAGCCCGAGTCTGACGATGAGGAGCAAGATCTCGAGGCTGGTACTCTGCTTCTCCCAACTCATGCTGAGACTGGGGTCCGCAGTGCTGGAAAGTCAGGCCCTAAAGCCTCCCGCCTGGGAGACGTATGGGATGAAGGTGAAGAGTTGTTTGATATTGGCGGGGACAGCGATGACGAAGGCGAGAGAACGCCGGGTCCAGCGCCGACGCCCGCACCGCATCTGCCAGGTCCGAAGATTGTAGTCACTAGCTCATCATGAAATACCATAGCTACCCAGGACCGGATACTTCATCTCTATGCGAATCTCGTAGAGTACAGGACACTCGGACTTACATAATAATATCACCAGCATTGTATACGTAGCTGCTTTTTTGCTTTGAACAATGTGAATCGGACTGTTTCTGCAGGCACACGCCTCAGACGCGTTTCCGTGAATCCTCTAGCCGAAGCGTGATCCCGCGTCTGTCCTTGACATGAACCTCATCGTTCACCTCCATGCCAGCATGTCGGGCCTCGCAACTAAGGTCCTCTCTTGTCTCGTCAGGTCCTCTTCGTGACGCTACATGTAGGCGGGCGATAGTGTCTCGCCAAAATCGCGGCACCCGACTCAAGAGACAGGCGTCGACCGTTCCTTCCGCGATCAACAAGCAGCTCCCCGAAGACTCCTCCTTACAGAACAAAACCAAAACCATATTGCATAAAGCGGAATCGTTTTTGCCTCGTGTCTTGCCCGTGTCGAAAGATTTGCCGGAGCCAGCCACCCTCACATTCTGGAGAGATGTGCTCGACGGAGCGTACAAAGATTTGAATAGCGTGTCTGAGAAGCGTTCAGCACGCGTCGTCGGTGCGTAAACAGGTCATAGTCTGATATGCAATCACTGAATGGCATAGGTAGTGTACGGCTATGGTGAGCATTCGGGAGCGAGTGACTTGGTGACCGCGTTATTGGAGGAACCATTCGCACCACCATCTCGTAATGAGGCGATCCGAGAACGATGGAAGGGCGCGGGTGTACAAAGCGTCTTCTATATCTCGTATGTGCGTTTCATATATATTTTTCATGTAGTCAATAATGCTTCGCAGGCACGGCTTTACACAATCTGGCGAAGCCAACCGCCTTCGACTCCCGTCTAGTTGGCTACAACAATTCAATGTACCAATCGAAATAGGAGAACTGCTTACAACCGATGCTCCCCACGGCAGAATACAACCTCCGATACGTGCACTGTACTCCGCAGATATACCTGTCATTGTGTGCAATCCTATCACTACCCCGCTATCTACCATCCTCTCTGACCGAAGACTGCCGCTGGCGCATACAAATGCGCTCTTGGTCCTAACATCGTCCCCTAACTTGTCTGCAGAATGTATGGAGACAGTCTCCAAGCAACTGCCGGCCACTCTGAAGGTGCTTTTTCTGGACCCCGCACGAGCAGTCAATGCTACACAGACTCTGGGCACCAACCCTTCCTCTTCCTCCACGGTACAACAATATCAAGATAACTTCACCGGGTCCAGGGTATCGGACGTAACCTCAGCGATTGCGAATAAATTGTCATATATTACTTCTCAAGACGCATCTGAATTGCACGTTCTTACCGCGAAAGAACTGACAAGATTATCTCTGTCTGCGTGTCGTGCTACATTGGACCAAGCTTCGGAGGAGGTACACGCTGTAGCCGCGGGGATGAGTAGTCTCAAGGATGCTGTGGCAGAACTCGAGGTACGCAGCGGGCCCGAAGTACTAGGAGTAGACGGCAGTAGCAGGGTGCGGAACGCTATTGAGAAAGCGAAGGGAGAAGTAAAGCAAGTCATGGACCGCCTCAGTTGGTGGAGGATAGTATGGCGCGTTGACGATATCGCCGATACCGTCCGTACGGCAGTAGATAGGGCGTGGTGCAGAGACTTGGAGGACAAGGTTTGTGCATGTCCCCACCCTACTCGTACGCTTGGCTTACAGAGGTCTTGATTGCAGCTAATATTCCACGGCGGCCGTTTGGCTTCTGCACAAAATACCCTCGCAGCTTCGGCTCGCCATCTAATAGCGTCGCATAAAGCTCCGTCGCCATTCCATTCACCCGTGCTCGAGAATCATCTAGAGCAACTTCAATCTTCCCCGTCATATCCAGTCAAGCCCTCCTCTCTCACATCTCCCATTCATACCCGTCGTGCGCAAATGCTATACCCGACAAACATGCTACATATTGCGGCACAGCGTGTAACTCTTGGTATGGGGGGCAGCGTCTTGGGCGGCATAAGTATCGCGTGGGCAGGCTGGGCTGAGCACCTCGGTATCATAGGAGGCGCCCTGGGTACTGGGATGCAAGCAGAGACAGCATTGGGTGCAGGGATGCTTGTGGCCGCTTTGGGTGTCAGACTCATGGTGGGTAAATGGGACAAGGCTCAGCAAAGGTGGTGGCGCGACTGGGATCGCGTAGGCAGAGGTCTTGAACGTGACTTGAAGGTACATATTCTACCGAATCTCAATCTTCGATCACAAATGCTCACACGCTTATTGTAGACCACTTTGGATGACGTTGTATCTCAACAAGTAGCATTGATACCTCGAGAGACGATTGATGGCCTGCGGGGCATCGCTGAAAAGAGGAAAGAGGAGGTAGAGGCTCTGCGGGACGAGCTCACAGCCTTGGAAGACGAAGTGAAGGCAATCAAATCTAGCTAATACTGCCCTGACATGCTGTACCGAGGAAATATGCGATCCATGACGCCCCTCACCGGTATACTCATTAGACCGCTGTCGTTGCACCTGTCGTGAAAACGACCAGGAAGCCTTCCCATCGTACCCGCAAGAACCAGGCTCATCTGAACATATGCTAAAGTGCTAGCAACGCTCCGGCATTTATCACGGCGAATCTTGTTAAGTCCCAAGCACAAAAACGAGTGTATATTCTTTCGTATGTACCTATCACCATAGAATGTCCTCAAAGATATAACTGTCTATTTACCCGAGCACTATGTGGCTACATAGCACCAGTGATGAAGAGAGGCAGTTTAGATAGGGGTGACGTGCAAAGGCATCAGGAAACCTTGTTGCTTGCTGTCTTTCAACACGGGGCCCATGATAACGCCCGCCGGTGCACGTCGAACTTCCATCTTTTCTTCCGGCAACGCGAACCTGAAGTTTTCGAGCAGGTCAAACATGATGGCCTGCGTCTCAATTACACTATGGATGGGTGAGTAGATATCAGTACTCCATGGGCATTTCAGACTCACGAAAATCTCCAGCTATGAGAGGTAGGAAATGAGATATGAAGTCTCGTGGAAATCAGTAAAGGATAATGCTTACCCTATGCAGCCTCGAACGCCAGCAGCTGTAAAGGTTTACACGATCAACAAATATAACGACACGAAGATGAAGGCACATACAAAAGGTCATCCTGGTGCAAGTAATCAGAGCTATGTAGCAAAATAAACAGCACATCACTCACACATTTCCGTACATTCCGACCTTGACTTCTTTCTCAGTATTGCCCTCTATGAAGCGCATAGGGTTCCAGATACTCGCGTCCTTGCCCCAGACGTCGGGTAACCTAGTTGAAGATCGTCAGAACAGAGACTAGCATCCCTCATACAAGACGCACCGGTTATAGGCAGAGACGGACACCATGATGTTTTGACCAGCCTTGACCGGGATTTCAGACACCATTTGCCCCGACTTAGTACGGATGGGGTATGACAACGGGATGACATCGTCTTTGCCGGCGGCGCGAGAGAGATGGTAGACGATCGGGTGCATTCTCAAGGTTTCCTGTGGCACAGCTGATGAGTGTCGTACGCTTGGGACAGCCTAATCGATACGCACCTTCATACCAGCTTGCAGATAAGGCATAGAGTCCAGGTCATCGATTGTCAGCTCGGTATCGCCTCGAGCTGTCATCTGATGCCGGATGGCCAATACTTCCTTGCGCAGCTCCTCTTGGAAGTGCGGGTTCTTTGCCAGCTCCCATAGGAACCAGGTGATTGTGTTCGCAGTAGTCTCATGCCCTGCCAATGTTAACGTGCACATCTGTGCCATCATCTCCGCCTCACTGAGCTTAGACTTCGGATCCTCGGAGACGTTAGCTCTGACTGGAGGGATTTTTGGATCAGCCTGATACAACAATTGCAGATATCAACGGGTACGCACCGAGGACACTCATGGCGTCCTTGCGAGACAAATCACCAGATAGCAGAGCTTCAGTCTTCTCCTTAATCAGTTGCTTCGACACCTTGTTCATAACAGTTGTCATCTTTCGGAACCGAGCGAATTCGCGGGTGGGTAGATAGTCAACCACGTCGAGAATGGCTTGCGGGAGGTAACGCCAAGTAGCTTTGAATATCACACCCCACAGGGGAGGATCAAGGCTTGAATCGAAACTGGCGGTGAATCACGAATTAAATATATACGCGTAGCAAACGTATGCGGGTACGCACAACATATCGTTAAAGGCATCGCTGACCTCGTTGACCTCGTTGTCCAGAGCGCCGAAATCGAAGTCAAAGGCAGCTAGCGAAGATTGAATAAATAGGAGAAAGCCAAGTAGGACCGCGCACCTTCACCAAGGACATCCATAGTCAATCTATTGAGCCATTTATTCACGGGAATCACAGTCCCCCCGGGCGCGCCGGACAAGACCTGACTCTTCCACTGCTGACACATCTATGTTGTGTTTTCTCAGGTGGACCCTGCAGCCTTGACTGAGGCAGAACGAACCTTCAGAGACCCCCTGCGAAAGAGGGGCAAGAAAGACCGAAGTTGTGGAGCAGTGAAAGCGGGGTTCATTATTTTTCTGTGACGTTGATGAACGCTCCCTATTGCGAGTGTGAGGCGAGGGAAACGACGAGAGATTAAATGCTGACCGTGTGCCCATACAATGCCTCTCCCATTGACTATACGAGAGGTGACTTGGGATTCAACGCTCCTAGGGTAATCATACCCCGACTTGTGGAAGATGTGTTGTAAAGCCTACATGGACAGTCAAAATAATTATCGGTTGAAAAGGGACATGAACCTGCCTTTGGATCGGCCACCATCAAAATATCTTCCTATGAGAAGTTATCAGACGTAGATATGTGGTTGAATTCTGTTTGTACGTACACCCAAAGTGCCGCCTATACGCCAAGCAGTTCCATATTCGTTCACCCACTGGAAATCGAGGTCGCCAACATTCTCCTGATAAGGGATGTCCTTCAGGTTGCATAGAAGGTACGGGGTCAATTTTTGCGTGCTTAGGTGCATATCGTCGAGTGCCTGCTCACCGAGAAGAAAAGAGGCGGAAGGGCCTCGCAGTTGTCTGAGCAAACGACGACGACGGAAAGTCACCACCAACACAGCGAGAAAAACAGCCAGGAGAACGGGTATGGCGCCTAGAAATTCCATGATTTGGTGAGGTGACAGGCTGCTTTGGTAAAAGCTGGTAGAGCCTCTTGTTATTCTACCAACATACTATATACTTCTTCCGTGTCCGGTTTCTCGGCAAATGTACACAGAGTCGGACCTATCTTGGAGAGGTTGCGTTCGATTCCTGATATAACTGTGTCATGATGATGTTCGTAAAAACAGGGCAGACGGGCAAATCCTCCGCAATGACCAAGCGCACATAACGTTTGACTTACCACGGTGGGAATCAGATTGCTTCTCCACGCTGGCGGGATAAAGGTTTTCACACCTAATGGCAATTGAAGGAAACTATCCTCGAAGATATCGACTTGCATGTGCATAGCTATTAGCCGCAAGTCCCGTCAACAGACACCGCTGTAATCTCATCCACGTTTCGTGAGAGTCGATAGGACAGAATTTTGTCACATGGAGAACAAACTTGATGGCCAATTTGTAGTGTCTAGATGTTCATCAACGTATGTCCTAGCATGAAGTGCCTCTTCCGTCTAGGACACGCTGGCCTAAAAATGGTTACACACTGAATGCATCTTCACGATATAATTCAGTTACTGACATACCTAGCCTGACGTTGTCTACGGTTGTTCCGTTGATGTCGCGTAATGAGCTCGCGTTAACAAATGCGCGGGTTGCCATAGGTTGTCATCCGCCAAATCCTCAGGATCTTGCGATCTCGAGTGTACGGAAGAACACGATGATAAGCAGCATATCAAAATAGACTTGGGTCGAATGTCCGGTATGTGGAAACCGTGCGCGCCAAGACATAGAACCGCAGCAAGACGGCTATGACCTAGACATAGGTATCAATGCCTTCTCCAACAAATGAATGCAAAGCACGTACGGTCAAGGTGGCCCATCAGACTTCGTTAATAGGACGTCGGGTCATCTGACAGTAGTCATGCCCCTTCCATGTATGTACTGCACTAATAACCAGCCGTAGATAGTAGTTATAGTATCAACTCGTACCGGTGTTAGTAATTCAAACATGTTGTGAGTGATTTGAGCTCCAATGGTCGTTGGTCGACGGCGCCAGCAAACATTGATTGCTAGCGTGGCGTAGTGATCTGCCTATGAGCGCGATCAGCCTTTTTGGGACAGTGGCGGGATTTCGGCGCTACCACGTAGTCGCCTTTTGTGAATCGTCGACCACGACGAATCTCGAAAGGCAGCCTCAGATTCTAATATGCCCGCATGTCAGCCCTTTTTTACCATCCAGACTGAGAATGTGGAAGATTCATCTGCTACTAAATGAGCGAGCGCGGGTACGATCGCTACTGCCAGCCGCTCTCAGCTCGTAGTTTCAGTGTGGTGGTGAGTATCTCTTCCCTCCATTCGCTTGACATAGTGCCTCACTCTCATCATGCGCAGGAGATACGAGTCGTCTTCGCAGGCATCTTCACTATTTTCCGCGCCACAGCCAACCACTAGGGCGAGTTCAAGGACCGCTGTCGCATCGCCTGTAGAAGATAACTTCGGCCCAGATCGTTATGGGAGGAATAATAGCTCCAAAGTCTCAAAGTTTCGAGAGAACATTCTGGAGGTGCAAGAGCTGGAGACTCATATAATCCCGGAGCCTGAACCGTACGATTCATATCTCTCACGTCCATCAGAGTCTATCTCGGATGCCCCGTCACTTGTACGACAGCGAACGACGAAAGAGCTCATAGGCCGATATGAATCTCTGGATAGGTCCGTAAAATCTCAAGGGGAGCCCTCAGGGTTCGAGTTTCCAAAACGCTCCTCTGGTGCTGTCACGGATAACGAGAAGAAGGGAAAAGGACGCTCTCCAATTCGCCAATCATTTCGCAATCTACTGTCCGTATTCAGTAAGAAGGGACTCGGAAGACTAGGCAAGGATAATTCTTCGCTCTGCGTTCCTGAGGAACGTTCCGATGTCGCTCTGGAAGTGAAGAAACCTAGCCCTCTACACATCAATACGGCTCCTACAACACCTCTCACTGTGGAAACTACGCCGGAAATCACTTGTATGACACCGCTTGATCTTCACTCTGGCGAGCTTCTACATCTATGCCACCCCGAAACATCAGACTCCCTTCCCGTATGGACTGCTTGTGATGTTGCTCTCCATCCCTCCCACATACTGATCACCTGGCGGACGAACCACGGGAATCCGTCTACTTCTATAATCACCTTCGACCGATGCACGGATGTGCGTTCCCTTGGATTGCGCGATTTATCTCCCGATGAAAGGGGCCTCTTGCCCTCAGATCCGAACGGTGGGGAATTCCAACCGTTTGAGCTATTGTTCGAGGGTAGAGAACGGCAGAGGTTCGCAGCCACATCTGTTAAAGAACGAGCAGGTTGGGTTGGTGCTATCTGGTAAGCATATCCTTACGGTACACTGGAATAGCGCTGATTTCGCACCGTTAGGGACGTGGTACTCAAGTCAAACGACGAAAGAATGTACACACCTTCCTTGGATAATCCTCACAGCACTAGATCAAACAGTCGGGAACCCAGCCCGCAACCGATTGCTCAACAGGTGGATCAAATGTCAAGCAGACCACCGTCCACCGCCAGCTCGTATCATGATCGCGAACTACCAGCGTTACCGGAAGCGACACCCTCAGCCCATGCGCTTGAACGCTTTGAATTGTACGATCGTCCAGTTCCAAAGGCTACTCCTCCTGCGACACCCTCCAATTCCAGTTTTCTTACACCTCCTCGTAGTCGCTCTCAGAGCCCGTCTATCCGCAACCTAGACCAGAGGTCTGTCGTTAAGCAGCGCCTAGCCGAAATTGAACGCACAGATTCTATGAGGACCGCGTCTATTGCTTCACAGAAGTCTACCAGGAGTCGTCAAGTTGTGCATTCTTCGGCGAATTCTCCCACCTCTACTCGATCACCGCTGAGCGTCCGGACGACGGGCTTATCCCGCAATGCTACTGTCTCTTCCCGTGGAGGAGACTCCGTCGTCGACTCATATGCCAGCCGTAACTCGCCACTTTCGGCGTACTCAGGACGCTTGACTTCAATTCCTTCTGGTCGGTCCTGGCAATATCAAGATTCTCCGACTGTACGGTCTCCGACTTCACGGTCTTCGGCTTCACGGTCCTCGACTTCTCAGTCTCCAACGTCGCGTTCGTCAACTTTACGGTCTACAACTTCACGCTCTCCGGCTTCGCAGGCCCATCTAGATGTACCAATTGTAGTCGCGGAACCATTCTCTCCGGCCTCAAGCTATTCTTACAAGGCTTCTTCCCTGAAGCCACCCGCGCCACCCAACCATGCTCTGGCTGACCCTACTTCGCGGATCCATCTGGATATAACAACCGCAGCCGCAAGTTTACTCTCTCCGGCCTCGAGCTATTCTGTCCATGCTCCTTTGTTGAAGACTCCCACACCGCCTGTCAACCGCCTAGCCGACGCTACTTCACGGGTCCATCGAAACGTCTCAACCGCAGCCGCGGAGTCACTTTCTCCGGCCTCAAGCTACTCTGTCAATGCTCCTTCATTGAAGCCCGCCGCGCCGACTGTCAACTCTCTGGCTAATCCCACTCCGCGGATCCATCTGAATATTACAACTGCAGCTGCAAGGTCGCTCTCCCCGGGCTCGAGTTATCATGTTGATGACTCTACACTGAAGGTTCCCATGCCCACTGCCGACCGCCTGGCCGACCCTACTTCACGGGTCCATCTGAACATAACCACTGCAACCGCAAAGCCACTCTCTCCTGTCTCGGGCTATCCTGTCAATGCTCCTCCGTTGAGAACACCCCCGCCGCCTGCCAACTCTCTGGCTGAGCCCACTTCATGGTTTCATTCACTCGTCTCAGCCGCAGCCGCGCAGCCATCCCTTCCTGCCTCAAGCTATTCTGCCAATGTTCCTCCACTGAAGCCGCCCGCGCCGCCTGTCAGTCCTCCGACTGACCCTACTTCACGGGTCCATCTGAATATAACTACCGCAGCTGCGGAGCCGTTTGACCAGGCCCAGAGCCATTCTGCCAATGCTCCGCCAGTGAAGACTCCTGCTCCGCCCAGCAACCTCATGGCTGAGCCCACTTCATGGTTCCATTCACTCGTCTCAACTGCAGCAACGCAGCCATCCCCTCCTGCCCCGAGCTATTCTGCCAATGTTCCTCCATTGAAGCCGCCCGCGCCGCCTGTCAGTCCTCCGACTGACCCTACTTCACGGGTCCATCTGAATATAACAACCACGGCTGCAGAGCCGTTTGACCAGGCCCAGAGCCATTCTGTCGACGTTCCTTCAGCGAAGACTCCTGCTCCGCCCAGCAACCGCATGGCTGATGCCACTCCAAGGGTTCATCTGAATATTCCCGGAGCGGATCCATTCTCCCCAGTCTCGAGGTATTCCGTCAGCGCTCCTTCACAGAAGACCCCCGCGTCGCCTATTACCCGCTTAGCTGACGCCGGACAAACCAGGTCCTTGTTCGTCCAGAAACCAGCAATGAATGAGACCGTTGTCCCTCGGGCCGCGGAGCTGCGAATGAATATCGAGCAAGAAGCACGTATCGCGAATCTCCAGGAGCAGTTAGCTTCTGTTCAGCATGGCCTGGGAAAGTTGCCGCAAGAGGTTGGTGCTGTTGTCGGCGACCGCCACGAACGGGTTCAGTCAGACCTATCCCGAGCCGCAGAGCTAAGGATGAACAGTGAGCAGGAGGCTCGTATGGCCAGTCTGCAAGAGCAAATAGCTGTCCTTCAGCATGGTTTGGGAGAGTTACCGCAGGATGTCAGTGTTGTTGTCGGCGAACGTGACCAACGGGTCCATGCAGATATATCTCGGGCCGCAGAGCTCAGGACGAACAATGAGAACAGTGAGCAAGAAGCTCGTATGGCGAGCTTGCAGGAGCAGATATCTGCCCTTCAGCGTGGGTTGGACAACTTACCGCACGAAGTCGGTGCCGTTGTTGGCAGCCATCAGCAGGTCCTTTCAGACCTTCCTCGGTCCACAGAGATGAAGATGAATAGCGAGCAGGAAGCTCGTATAACGGATCTGCAAGAGCAACTCGCTTCCGTTCGGCTTGGCTTAGAAAACCTACCGCAAGAAGTCGGTGCTGTTGTCGGAAAACATCAGCAAGTCCAAGCAGACGTCCCTCGGGCCGCGGATGTACAGATGAACCTCGAGCAAGAAGCTCGAATGGCCTATCTGCAAGAGCAGATCGCTTCCGTTCAGCATGGCTTAGAAAATCTACCGCAGGAAGTCAATGCTCTTATTGGCGACCGCCAGCAGATCCCATCGGACCAACCACCTGCGATAAGTGAGCATGTTGTTGAAGTGCTCGAGAATATCGATGAAGTCGTCAAGCGGATTGAAGACCAGGGAGAGTGCAACGTGCAGGGCCTCACTGGAATCCATGCGAAGGTAGACGCGATCTTGACTCTGCATTCCCAGATGGCGGCAAGCAGTGGGCTTGCTTCTGTACAACCGAGCGAGAAGGAACAACCTGTAGTCAATGTCGATCTCTCTTTGATCACAAGTCAACTAGACGAACTACGCAAGGAACTCAAGGATGACCTTCCGGCTCTCGCTCGAAAGCTCGAGGAGTTGATCACGGCGAAGCCGCCTCCCGAGTTTGTGATGAACGACGCTCCATCTTCTGCCCAAAGCCAGGATACTGGACCTTCACTGGATACGACGTTGATACACGCCAAGTTGGACGAGCTGTTGGCTACTTATCAAGCTGCGAAAGAGGTCCCACCGTCGGACCCGCCTCAGAGCCCGGACACCAGTAAGGTATGTGTTCTCTCCTTCATATCCCCTGCTGCCGCGTTAACCCCAGAGTAGGTTCAAGAAGTGCTCGATTTACTCAAGGACGGCGAAGCCCAGCGCGTCCAGCAGATGGAGCAACAAGCGGATAACGCTCGTTATCTCAACGAGCTCAATACTGTATGTCGAATATCTTGATTCGAAGCCACACAGTGTCGCTAACTTTGTACTTCCTAAGTGGCTTGAGACATTCGTCACTCATGGGACTTCTCAGATTGACACGGTGGTCTCCGGGGTCCAACAGTTGTGTAAGGAATTGGGCCCTGTGTTGGAGCCGAGTCAGGCTTTAGATCCAGAGGGCCAACCTGTTCCTCAGGAAGAAAGCAGCCTCTTGGCAGATGTGCGTAAGTTGCTTGTTGAGAACATGGAACGCGACTCCGGGGCGAGTATGCTTCACGAATCTGTGAATGGCTTGATGGCTGCCGTTCAAGAGGACATGCGGCGTAACGCCGAGAACCAGAATGCCTTCAGTGAGCATCATCCATACTTTATCGCGATCGGCTGTACTAACCTGCGAGAATTTAGCGACTGAATCCATCATGGGGATTATCGAACACCAAAGGCAAGATCAAGAGCAGATGCTTCGGACGTTGGCAACGGGCAAGTCTTATCAGATTTCAGGATTGCTCATACTAACCCTCACATGATAGAACTCTCAAACGATATTCGTGGAGAACGCCTACGATTCGTGGAAGCCATGAAAGAAGCCACTACCATAAATGTCCAGAGTACGTGTTATAGCGAACCTGATCGTAACACGCAGCTAATGACATCCCGCAGTCCATGTCGAGGAATTCAAGAAGGAGCTGACAAAGGAGGTTCTCTTGATGACGCAAGATGTCGCACGTTTACATCGCGAGAGGCAGACCCTGGAGCAACATATTGCAGATCTATTTGCGTTTTACGCTAAGCAGAAGCAGAACGCGGCTGTAAGCAAAATTCGCAACTAATGATACTGGTCATGTATTGATCTTTCTACAGAAGCACCCACCTCCGCGACAACAGAGGCAACAACAGCCGCCACAGGATCAGTACCAAGGGAGCGCACCGACACGAGGGCGCAGGCCATTACCCAGTCCAACACCTCGAGGTATGCCTGGTGGGTGAGAGGCAATCTGATACATATATCCCCTTGAACGATGTACATCATATCGTGGTTACCAAGTTGTATACATTGGATTATATTCCGCGGTGCCGCTTGCATGTTACGGGCTGAAGCAGATACATCCAGAGGGCGGAGGTGTACATGGGCGGCGGAAGTCATTGGGGTGAACAAGCTGAAGGTTGAATGAAAGAGAATGGGCATTCTCGACCGCCACGAACAACATACCAGCGCATTGGTCGGTATACGAGCAGAGAATACAACAAAATTTTGCGTTTCCGAACCTCGATGTGGCTCGACCGTGAATACTCGACGCGACGAGCGCGTCTCAATACGAAGCAACATCTTGAACCGATACCATCACCATCAATTTAGGCGCCTTAATCTGATTGGCCCACGTCTGTGCTTCAGCTGCCTCCTCCTCCTCGTCCCCCTCCTATTCCTGGTTCTACCCTCCCCCGGTTCCCGTTGAATGGCCACCAAAAGGCCCTTTGATTCAATTGCTGATCAAGCCGACTCCAGTGCACGTCAAAAGGCACGGCAGTTTCCTGCTGCGACCTCTTCTGAGCCGGATCTACCCGGCAGTTCGCAGGCTCCCACCGCAGGTGAGGATGCCAATATGCCTCAGAGTTCCCCCGTGCATGCTTCTACTGGCGCGGGGGCTATGCTGATTGACTCTCGAGTTAGTCCTAAGGAGCGGCTGCATGCCGCTTTTCAAACGACAACGAGCACGCTTCTGCAGGTCGCGGAAGACTTAGGCAACCCCGACGGTTTCTGGGCCGCTCGCGGCACTCCAATGTTCGACGAGCTTGCGGCGGACGTCCGCCAGCTCAGCGGTGCGATGGCGCTCGTCCTGGAGCGCCACTTCAACCTATTCAACGACTGGTCGATCCTCCCAGGTGCCGCACGTGCGGCTGGGCAGGAAGCAGCACAACTTAAAGCCGAGGTCGCCCGTCTACGGGAGCGCCTCGAATACGTTCTTCGGACATCACCTCCCCCCAGCACAAGTCGTGAGAAAGGGAAGGAGAGTGCTGCTCGCGCCGAGAGCCCTCTCCCAATCTCTATCCCATCGACACCGTCCCGGTCTCCCAGTCTACGCAACGTGAATATGCGGTCACCCTCTCCAGCCCTTGCACGCTCACCGTCACCCGCGCCGAGCAGCGGTCGACGCTCTTTCGCCTCTGTGGTCTCGTCCAGCCCTGCGCAGCGCCGATCACTCTCACCTGCAGTTAGTACGCGATCCTCCGGCAGTTGCTCCCCTGTGGATCCTCGTGCCAAGCTCCAAACCATGACCAAGCTTGTTCAGTTCTACCCGGACGCTGACACCTCAACTCTCGACGACATGGCTACCACCTTCCACCAGGTCAACGGACCACCTGCTCAGCCGTCGACAAGCCGCGCAGAGCGGCATCGGGCTGCCCTTCCTCGTGCGCGTGCAGTGCATCGGCCGACCAACGCTGCGCGCGAGCTATACATTACGTTTTTGGGAGGATCTGGCGCTCCTAAGGCAGATCTACGAAATACGGAGGAAGAAATCTTCACTCAATGCAACGAAGCGCTCGTCAACTCCGCGCATGCATCTACAAACCGCGTCGAGCACGTTCAGTGGCGTCGCAGCGACGGCTCTTGCATTGTCCGTATGCAAGCAGTCCCCAGCCTTGAAGATGTCAATACCATCCGCGCTGTCGCGGAAGGACTCACTGCTGACGAGGAAGTCAGCGTACATGTGAGCCCCTTCCGGCGTTGCACCTACCTACTCATTCGCTCTTGCCCTGTAGAGAACGCTGCTCTAGGCGAGCGGCCTTCATCTGCTATCTACGACGAAATCGAACGGCTCAATCCACAGTGGCGGGGCATGCTCGTGCCACCCACAGTCTCCCCACTTCCGTTCTGGTACGGTCGCAGGGATCATGCAACCACCGCAGGTCTCGTTGTCGCTGTTTATGACACACAGCGAGGCTCCAATTCATTCAAGCTCTGCGGCCACCCTGTTCGGATCGGCCGCACTTCCTGCCGTGTAGAGCTGTTCCAGCAGCGCGAGAGAGTTCCAATGTGCCGGAACTGCCTCAAGTGGGGCCATTCCAAGGCCACATGCCACAGCCTCCGTTCTGTGTGCGCACGTTGCGGAGGACACCACCTACAGAGAGAGCACGACGAGCACGCCACGTGCTGTCTACTTGACCCCGAAGGCAAGAAAGACGGGCATTGCACCCACCCGCCCATGTGCGTCAACTGCACCGGATCGCACTCTGCGTTCTCACGCGAGTGTCCCTTCTTCCGTCACCGGTTTGAACCAGAGTGGTGGCGACAACATGGTGCGTCCCGAGTCAACATCCGTCTTAAGGGTAGAGCATTAACAGCTCCGCCCTCTGCACCTGGTTCCAGCAGTAGCGTGACTGGAAACTCCGAAGTACCCGCTGCGGCGGGCAACGTAGCCAGCGCCAGTGGGGACAACTCGTCCAACCGGTATGCAGCGTTGACGGACGACAGGTCCGAGGAGGATATGGAAGAAGACGTTGATTAATCGACTACATTTTGTTAGCTGCAATGTGCAGCGTAGCGCGGAAAATACATCAGTTTTACTTGAACGTCACAAGGATGCTGATGTTATTTTCGTTCAAGAGATTTATTGGGGACAGATCAAGACTGTTGCCTCCACCGTCAATCGTGACGGGGACATATATGAGAATACGGTCGCTCAC
>JAAIFI010000329.1:0-34043 GCA_011032875.1 Phlebia tremellosa
TGGGATCAGGCATCCTCCCTCATATTCAGGGGTCCTTACACACCGTTGACTGTCAGTCTCAGAAGCGCCGATTCGAACTCCGATCGAGAGAGGAAGCACGCTAACACGCGGCTGGCCGCTGGCCGCTGGCGCCACGATTTCCGTCCGTCACGGTGCTTTGACGGGGAGGAAAGGCGCGGATGTTGTTGAGGTGAGTCTAATGTTACAGTTAATACACATGAACTGACAGTTGTGACAGTCATTAAACCGTTTCCGACACAATCTGCTCGGACGCTTTCAGGCTAAACAAAGCTTGGTGAATTTTCCCTGGATTCGTTGACCTTTCACAAGATTATAATCGTAGTGAACTCTCATGGCGAATCATGGAAAATGTCAGAGGCTTGAACGTCACCGCCCGCAGACGTACAGCATGTGCACCGGTGCCTACAACGCGTCCTTGCCATTTTCTTGATGCAGTCAAGACAAACGTCTCGAAACGCTGCGGACAGTCATAGCCAACTTGACTGGTTTGTCGTTCTGATTGCATTCTCTCACAAGCCACAGAGCGCATCTGTCAGAATGTCGGGCTACTTTACGGCGCTTTCGCTTGGAAGCTGGAGCTGGAGAGACACGAAGGAAGTTGCCGGTCCCAACCACGAATGGGTAGGTCTGTCCAACTGGTCTGCAGTACGCACACGGCATGTCCATAACGGACAAGACCCCGAGTTACGGGCAAGGGATGTTCCTCAAATGCACTCATGGTCATTTGCCTCTATGTGGGACTCATCGACCCCTGTGTGCGAAAGCGTCAACGATGGTAGAAAGCTGACTATCAGGACGGTGGGTTGTTGCGATGTTTGTTTTACATCATGTCTTGACGTTCGGCGATGTTGTATCTGTGGCGGACAGTATCATAATTCCGTCAACGGGTTGGATCAAGCCACCAGTATGCAACATAAGATTCGGTCCATCCGTATACACACACACACACTCTCTCTCTATTCTGCTTCACAGCATGTATCACGTCGCAAGTATAAAAGCTGATTGCAGACAGTGTACAGCTGGCTGCTCTGCTCATACAACCGCCTCCTACACCCATAGAGACCTGGTTCGTCTCTCAACTGCTGTTACAAGTATTTATTACTCAAAACCTGACATCGAACCTCCAGATACCGTCCAGCCGCACCGACCACTATGGTTTGCAGACATACTATGGTTTGCAGACATATGTCCAATTCTCCATCAACTACTCCTTCCGCGGAGCATAGAAGTGATAACTCTGATGAGTGTCCGGTGGACTTTGCGAAACACGTTGGAGATATCATAAAAACACTGAAAGGTAAGGAGAGCCGTTAATCCTTGAGATTCTTTGCTGACAACTTCAGACGAGTCGGATAATCTTCTGCGCGACATAGAATGTGATTGTGACAAGCCGAAGAATGACATGGGACATACAAATAACGGCTCAAATGAAACAGAAGATGTTGGCGGCAAGTCGAAAGGGAAAGGCAGGGAGAATCCAGGCGACAAGTCGAAAAACACTCAATGTCGATTCGATGACGGACGACGAAATTTGATTGTGTGTATTGATGGGACCGCGAACCAGTTCGGGCAGAAGGTGAAAATAATTGTTTTTGACAACGCTGATTATATCTCTGACGTACTACTCAAGAACACCAATGTAATCGAGCTGTACAACCTCATCAAGAAGGGAGAAGAATATGGACAACTTACTTGGTACAATAGCGGGATCGGCACGTATGCCCGGCCATCGTGGAGATCCTGGAAGTATTTTAAACAAGCCCTTGATCATACAATTGATATGGCAATCGCATGGTATGGAAATCTCTGGCACACATAGGCAGCACGCTGATGCTAGTATCAGGAATTTTGAAGCTATCATTCTGGAAGCATACCGCTGGCTGTCAAATACGTACCGGCCTGGGGACCGTATTTTCCTGTTTGGTACGTAGGTCTCTATCACATATATAGTGGCGTTTTTTATAAGTCACGCAGGCTTTTCTCGCGGAGCGTATCAAGTCCGCACCCTGTCAGCGATGATAGATACAGTGAATACCGCTCACTATATCCATTTATTCCTGTGTTTTGAATCACATTATCAGGTTGGGTTGATCTACAAAGGAAACGAGAAGCAGATACCGTTGTATGTCTTCTAACACAGTTCTGTTAACCTACACCTCCTAAATTCTGATGAAACTGCTAGCGCTTACGAGCTCTATGCTGACCCACGAAATCACAAAGAAACAACCCAAGTGCCAAACGCGAAAGTATCGCAAGCGAAGCAGGCCACAGCGAATCATCTTGGCACGTCCACATCTCGAGACAATTCCTCGAGTACCATGAGTTCCAGGACTGCCCGTTTCAAGTCCGTGTTCGCAAGGGAAGTCAAAGTGCATTTCGTAGGTGCTTGGTATGTACCACACTTCGTACTATCCGTCGTCTCGTGTGGCACCGACACAAATTAGGGATACCGTGTCTTCCGTTGGTTTCGCCGGCAGCAAAACCCTTCCCAAAACGGCAGATGGTATGCATCACGTTTGCTGTTTTAGGCATGCTCTAGCTCTCGACGAATGTCGTATAAAGTTTCAACCTGTGTACGCGTATGGCGGAGCCGCCAAGGCTGGATCAAGTTCACAATCAAACGCATCAGTTGTGCAGAAGCATCGCACGCAGGAGGTCTGGTTTGCGGGTAGTCACTCCGATATGTGAGTCTTGTTGCTTGCGTGCAGGTCCGGAAGACTCAGGTTATTTTTCAGAGGGGGAGGTAGCGTCTCAAATCCAGAACTGGGTCTCACCACTCCACCTCTAACGTGGATGGCTTTCGAGGCTGCTATCAGAGGACTAAGATTGTCTCCCTTTGTACAAAGTCCGAAAGCTCCGGACAAATTTGATGTCACAAGATCCCTGCGGTGGTACTGGTGGCCTTTGGAACTACTCCCTATCAAACGCCACTCGTATTCTGGGGACGCTTCGACAGGAAGTACTACTAAAAGAACGTACGTACAGATTTATCCTGCAACTTCAAGCAGAATGCAGTGCTTAGAAATTATCTCAAGCCCCCATCTAGGATCGTGCCGTAAAATCCTGCCACCTCAACGAATCCACCTCTCAGTATATACCGCTTACCATGGGGGATCATACTCACCACGGGCACAAACGATAGAAGATGGTCAGATGTCTCGAGATCGGAATTGGGCCCTCCAGTGGATAAAGCATGATTTTTGGACTAACTTGTCATGGCTCATCGAGTTACTCCGTGATCCGAAAGCAAAGTCGCATTTAAGACAAGAGGATATAGACGGAATAATTGACTCAGGTCAGTCTCAATCTCAATTGTGCCTCTTATGACCATCGAGTGACCTATGTTATACACAGAGATCTGTAAATTTGCGCTTTCTCATCTTGGACAAGACCTGCCAGACATCCTCCGGCGCTGCGTCAGATCAAGCAACTCACTCTCGGAGAGGGTTGGGAATTCGAACATGACAGTATCGCAGGATCCCCCCACGTGAGTAAGTCTGATCATTATATATGAAAAAAATGACCGAGAATTCGATAGTACGAGGACGCGAAGGGGAAATAGCTAACAAGGTAGCTAATATCGATGGCCCGTGTCAGGAAGGTCGAATACATTCTGATAGAGAGCGTTGCTGTCGTTGTCGGCCTATCGAGAAGCGGCTTGAACAATATTTGATTCATCAGATGAGATAGAGGATATAATGATCAAATAATACACATTCACAGCCGTTTAAATACCGCTCAATAGGGAGAGCTAACCGCACTGAAATCCACTTCTTGGGGCTCAGAGCTCCGGGCTCGAACACGACTACCGGAGCGATAGAGAAATGGTACGGTGCATCCAGGATCGAGAGGTGGGATCGAATGAGGGACATATCAAAGTCCACTAGGCTCTCTCAACCACCTTCATAGGCTTAAGCTTCTAGCTCCAGTCTGAGCTGGACGCCGCCGCCGCCGCCGTGTACGTAAACCGTAGCTGAGGCCTGTCGATGACAGTAAGTCTTGAAGGGCATGGCACTGCCGATAGGTGGCATGCAAAGGGTATATATTACCGCCATCGCCAGCGGGCTAGAGTTATCCAAACTCCATGCAGCCCTCTATCCTGTAAGGGAACACGTAGGACGGCAGAGTGCGTTCCTCTGACCGATGTACGAGTATTCTGAGATAGATAATGAATATGATAGGGAGCATCAATTTGGGTATGGAATAGTCGCGCAACGTCCATGGCGGTCAGGCCGTGAGACGTCGGTGGTCGAAGTATACTAGTAGGCTGTATTAGAACCCAAACGACCCGCGCGAATACATACATTGTAAACTCACAGGGTATTATGATCAATGGATGCGCCCAAGTTCTAGTGATCGCTGTTTGATGCCGAGCCTGCATCTCGCCTTGCTGCCGTACGAGGTGTTTGTGAAGCGTAGTGAGGATACAAAACAGCGACACAGTCTAACACTTTGCTGACAGGTACTTTTCGTGTCGAAGACTTAGTTGTCCTCCAGGGAAACCAGGATGACCAGCTCGCTTGTCTATTCCGAGGCATGTGCCGAAGATAGATTGGCTAAACTCGCCTAAGTCCAACCTGTGTCGAGCCGAATATGTTATCGATGCTTGTGGCTTGGTACTTGCGCTCGAAGTTGGCAGAGATAGGCGTGTGGGTAGACTGTAACTAAGTCTATCTGTCGTCGAACAGTGCCAGCTGGTCGCGCTTCTGGACTAAATGTCAGAAAGGTCCGGATTTAGAGCAGGAGTTTGTCATACTTAGCACTTGGTTTCCTCCTGGAGAGGTTGAAGAGTCAAAAAGGACAACTTGATGAACTTGGGGTCATACTCAGTGACCGCGACGCGCCGCTATAAGACGGAGTCGTTGACGAGGATCGTGCACGGCATGCCTGAGGCCTGAAGCCTCGAGGTTTCAATGCGTGTTCGTATGGTCAAAAATGAGATATTTGTGTCATACTGACGGAGATGTTGAAGCAATTTCCGTCAGCAGCCGCTCCCGTCGCACGCGATAGGCGCATTAATCGCAGCCGATATTCACAAGGGCCCAGGTGCTTGCCTCTTTCATCGTGCATAGTAAGGCAGTGGTAGGGCCCCACTCTGACGTTGCCAAGCCGTGGCTCCGGCGCGAAGTTGAGATGCAACGGTTCAAAGTTCTAAACGCAGCGGCAAGGAGGCGTGAGATTCGGAATCAAGCTACTCGCTCGTGGGTCTCACACATTGTTTCTTGCCATGACAATGACTACGCCGAAGACTTCAACAAAACTTCCGCCAGCGATCGGTCTAGAAACCCGCTGTATGAAGACATCGATTTGAGCAAACCTGCTCGTGCACGTCATGAAATAACAACGCACATCTCATCTCCTGGTCACTGTTCTCCATGGGTTCTTCCGTTATGTAACTTGTATGAAGATACTTCGTCCAAAACGCTACTCGACAGAACTACTTCTGTCACAGCTTAAGTGTACAGTTATAGAGCATGAAAGATATACGTATTCAGAAAGAAAACAACGAGAGAACGCGACGCGGGGAAAGGTATGTATCACTTTAAGGAAAGGAGAGACTGACAGCGGGGCAGGCAGAACATCACATCTACCACCAGAGATGCCAGGTAAAGATGTAAACATGAACAGCCGTGACGTACATGACATTGTTGGGAATGAATTAGAAGAAACTGGGAAGAGTAGGAAGAAGAGACCTGTGAGAGCCCGTTAGGTTGTTATCGACGGGGAGAAGGAGGCAAACACGCACACTGCGCCCATCCCGGCGGCAAACAGAACAGCTCCCCATGCCAAAGACTTGCGCTCCGGAGGCATTTCAATCAGGCGTTTGATTCTAGAGTTCGTAACGAGCGCCCGCTGCTCTGTTTCCGGCTCCTTGATGTTCAACTTGAATTGACTAGTCTGCTCATCTCGCAAACGCTTCTGCGCCGTCGACTCGCCCACCGGCAGGCCTTCTGCAACGTCCTCCACCCCTGCATTTATCATCGCCTGCTTGTTGGCCTCAAACTCCGCCTTCTCCGCCTTCAACCGCTCAATCAACTCCTTCTGCTCGCGGATATCTTCCTCCATGTTCGGTGCGGCAACCTTTGTCACCTCCGTCACGTCGTCGTCCACAGCAGTCTCATCCGACCCTGGAGGTGTCCTCGCATCCTCCTGCTGGATCTGCTTTGTTCGCGATGACTTCGGGGTCTTGGCCACTGATGGCGGCGCGGGGCTCTTCAGCCTTGCAGAGCGACGCGTAGCGGGAGTGGAAGCGGGAAGAGCACGCAGTGTAGACGAAGCCCTGGCCGCAGAGGTCGGGGTGGTGATCCCAGCTGGCTGAGGGGGTGTCGGCGGGGCCGGCGATGCCTCGCGACGGCGTTTAGCACGAGGTTGGACATCCTTCGGGGTGTTTGCAGCGTTCTGCGCTGGAGATGATGTAGGCGTATCCTGCAGCGACCGCTGTGACTTGCGATAGACTATGTTTGGATCAGGCTTAGAGTAAGCTAGAGGCTCGATGACGGGGCCGAGCAGGTAGGAGTCGGCGATAGCTACAGCTACGTCGGGGCTGACCCAGGTGCCGGCAAAACGTGCCTTTCCACCCTTGTTGGGTCGAGAGGTGTCGTAATTGGCCTTTACCCACGCAGACTCCTCCCGCTCGGCGTCCTCGGTTGCGGATGGGAATGCAGCGCGGAACATTGTCGTCAAACTGATGGCGCCGGTGTCCAGTCTGCGAAGAATGAAAGCGTGGCCATTCGGCTATCCGGAAGAGTCAGCTTGGATCATATCGTATCCATTTGAGCGACATACCGTTGGGATCTTGACACGACCAACCTGCCCACCTGCATCAGATGACGAACGAAAATCTAGTGTTAATGTCTCACAATTGTAGTCTGTCCATCGCGCATAATCTCTTGGAACTTCACCGCCGGAGGTTTCAAGTCTTCAACTGCAAAAAGATATGGAGGCGCGATCGTCAGCCGGTGACCTCCTATCGAGGAGAAATTGTGAGAGACGGACGGTAAGGATTTATCAGGTCAAGAGGCAGAGGTGGACGTTCCGCGGTCTTTGCATGACTGGGAGATTTCCCGGGCTGTGGAGGCATATTCGATGAGACAGGCGCGGTCGTGTTTAGGGATGGATGAATGTGAGTGAACGTGAGCAAGTGTAAACAACGTCCCGTGCGGCCGCGCTCACTTCGTTTCAAACTCCGACCGGCAGTCGCCGAAGCCACTGCTGCCAGTCCTGCTTTGGGCAACCGTAGCAATTCGCATCGAGCTCAATCAGTGCTGCTTAAATTCGCAGGAAAAAACCAAACTGGAGTACTGTTGTACATGTCACAGGTAACTTGTCATTGACCAGAAGTATCAGATTCATCGCTAAATCCGTGAAACACACCAACAGTTCTGTCGTCGAAATATTCCGTTTCGACAATTTCGATGTCCTCTATCGTCAGAGGAGCATGTCGTGCTAGCGGACTCCTAGGAGATACCCATGGCCCGGCTCTGGATGGACGTGCCTTCGCTGGACCTGCTCTCTTCCTTGGGCATGCTGTACCATGTCGGTGAACGGGGGAGAATGGTCGCGACGGTTTCGGCGTTGAGAGCCTGCCCAGGTAGGATGGTACTGACAGTGGGCACGGGCAGTGGTGTCGGGTCAGATGATGTGAGAGCGGGCCGTTTCGCACGTTTTGACTTGCTGCTGGATGTATTGACCCACTGAGAATAGACGGGAAGCTCAGCCACGCGCGTCGTTCGTCCAAACTTCTCGCAGACTTACCAACAGCTCGAAGACGTACCGCAAGAGCACCATGTACCGCTCCGTGAAGCTGTACATGCGCTTGCCCTTCATGCACGCCTCGGCCTTCTTCACCGAAACGAGGATGTAGGACCGTTGGGTCACAGGATCAAGTCCCCGCCAAGTCTCCCCAAGCTCTGATTTGTACGAGCATGCTCTGTCGTAGGCGCATCATCAGTCGAGTGACGGGGCCGTTGATGCCGGAGAAAATAGTACCCTGGGGTGCTTAGCTGGTAATCAACATGACCCGCCGCTTCGACCCACACCTTGTCCAAGCTCAGTGACAATGGTTCAAATTTGGTCGTGTCTGCAAGACTAGTCATCGGAAGTTCGCATGGCGACAGGACGGTAAGCAGCCGGGAAAAAGTTGCGCAGACGGACCTCTACAAGTACCGTGGCATTGCCCTGGTATCTACAAGCGGAACCTGATCTCACCGACGAATGAGGCATGACCCGCCTTATCACGCACCGCAAGACGCGCTGCAGCCATAGACTGGACTATCTCACCCGCCCTCGCGAATCTCGCCAGGTCGTCCCAACGAGGTCGTTCCGCCAACACGCGCCAAACGCAATGATCGATGATGCAGTATTCTATTCGTGACAAAAACACTCTACCCAAGTCTATATGTAGTAGAACAACAGTACTGATTGTAATATACAGCTAAATAATGCGAATACAGTTTTCTATCGCTTGGTCCTCCTATTCCCGTGACATCGTACACTTTATTTGGCAGCCGCTCTACCTGCGGCTACGCATTCATAGAAGGGCCGTCATCATTACAGCACTGCAGGGACGTGCAGCAGCTCCTCCTTATCCGCCTTCTCGCCCAGGATCTGCGGGCGCGCGACGAGCTGCTCCACGAGCTTCGCGATCTCGCGCCAGGGCTCGTTCTTGCCGCGGCGGTCCTTCATGTCGGCGTGCGCGACCATCTCCCGCACGGGCACCCACTTCACCTGCGAGCCTTGGATCGTAATCACCGCGGCGCTGGCTGGCGGGGCCTTCTTCGCCGCGTGAGGCTGGAGCTGGAGCTGTTTGTGCTGTTGCTCCATGAAGGACATGCACTTGAGCGCGAGACGCACGGCGCGGGCACGGTCGAGTGGCGAGGGGATTCCACCCTGGAGAGTGTGTCCGAGCGAGGCCATACGGGAGTCAAAGAGCGTGCCGCCCTCCTCCTTCAGCATGTCGGTGATCATCCTCGCAGAGTAGACAGTCGACGCCTGCTCCGACCTGTAAACATAGATGTGAACGGTGCGATGGCGAATGAACAACAGAAATCCTTACTTGATGACAAGTCTGCCCTCGCTCTTTCCCCTGACATCGATGCTGTATCGCTTCTTGAGGTACCGCACATCGTCACGGAGCATGGTGAGGTTGATGCCGCTCTCCGGTGTGTATACAATACATGCACCAGTCTAAGAACAATGACCATCAATGACTTGGTAACAAATACCCTATAGAGATACTCACAGCGAGAGCACCCATCGTCGCCAAGTATCCGCACTTGCCGCCCTGGGTCTCAACCACGAACACCCTGTTCCTGCTAGCTGACGCGCTCTGCTTGATGGCATCGCACGCGTCCACGAGCGCATTCAAACTAGTATCGCTTCCAAGACTGAACTCCGTCAGCGGCACGTTGTTCGAGATCGTCGCGGGGAGATGCACCATCGGGATGTTGAACGCCGGGTAGCTCTTCCGTCCCTCCTCGAGCTCGAGAAGCGCGCTGAACGCCTCGAACCCTCCAATCAGGAGCACGCAGTGGAAGTTGTATTGCTGGAACTTCGCTGCGACTGCGCCGAGGTCGACGTCGCTCGGCAGCTTGCGGTTGGTGCCGAGCTCAGATCCGCCGCGCGTCATCCAGTTGTCGACACCGAGCCACGAGAGCGGGTGGATGCTGTCCTCGACCAGGCCGAGGAATCCGTTGTGCACAGCAAATGGCTTGTGGCCCTGGCGGAGACAGTAGCGGACGGCGGCACGTGTGGCGGCGTTCATACCACCTGCGGGGGCACCGATACTACGCAAAACGACATGAGAACGGTGCATAACTGTAAAAAAAAAAAAATAGAACACATACTGCATAATAGCAACCCGCATCCGCTCGGTGTGGGGCAACTTAGGGAGTGGCTCGTATACAGATGTGGCGAAGAAACCTTCCAGCGCCTCGATGAACTCGGGGTCACGCAGCGACATTGCCTTTGTGAAGTCCTTCTCGCTGATCGCTTGTGAGACGGCATGTGTCTATGTCAACACCAACAACAATAGACAAGTCAAATCTAGATTCTGATACATAAAGAGCAGAAGATCTCACCATCTGGACAGCTTCCACGAGGGGAACGCGGGTAATCTTGTTCTCGCGAACGCCGATCATGTAAGATGGGTCCTCGGGCGTGGACTCTAGGATGGCGTTGATGGCTTCCACACCTTGAAGGGTAGGCTATGAAGATATGTGCATTAGTCCATCAATATGGGTCTAAGTTTTGAACGAGGAACACACCATAATCCTGTCATAGGCACAAGGACGACCGCCACGCTGAATATGTCCGAGACATGTTACACGAGTATCGAGACCGAGACGGCCTGCGAGGATATCCTTGACGTCATCTGCGCGAATGGGGTTGAGATCCTTGTCGTGCGCGCCTTCGGCGACAATGACAATCGTTCTACGCTTGCCGAGTTCACGATGCTATACACGACGAGAACACGAACAGTCAGCCAACAGCCGACATAATCAGAAAGACTACTTGTAGACGGACCTTCTGGATCGCGCTGCACATCTCGTCTTCCCAAGAATCAGCCGATGGAGGGCGCTCAGGGATGAAAATGAAGTCTGCGCCGGCACTGGAAGGAAACAGACAGTCAACACCACTTCCTCGCAATCACTCAAACAGTATCTACTCACCTTACACCTGCAATGAGTGCAAGCCATCCACAATGTCTGCCCATAACCTCTACCACGAACGCCCTAGAGTGACTCGCCGCAGTACTCTCAATAGCATCGATGGCTTCGCAGATCCGGTGCAGCGCGGTCGGTGCGCCGATGGTCATATCTGTCAGACTCATGTCGTTATCTATGGAGCCGACGAGACCAACGATTTTGAGATGTCCGTATTGCTCGGCCTGCTCAGCAGTGATGCGCCCCTGGTTGAGCAGAGTCGCGACGATGGTCGGCCATTCCTGGCGGAAGAGGTCTGCGCCCGTGAGCGAGCCGTCACCGCCACATACGACGAGCGCGTCGATGCCCTCCTTGATCAGGTTGAATGCTCCCTGAATACGGCCCTCAGGCGTGCGGAAAGCCGCCGAGCGCGCAGTGCCGCACAGTGTGCCGCCCTATAGAGTAGTAGCAAGATGTCAGAGATGCGAACCGGGGTGGAGATAGAGGGAAACGTACGACACCGAACCAGCCGCGCACGTCGTCCCATCCCACACGGACGATGTAACGCCCCTTGAGCGTCCGTCCGGTAGGGTGGTCGGCGGTGCCATCCCTGAGCAGCTCTCCATCGCCAAAGCGCAGGTTGTGGATGAAGCCCTCGTCCTTGATTTGCACCTCCTTGTGTAATGGTGCCTCCTCCTTCTCGACTTTGTGCTCATCGGAGTTTCCGCGGACAAGACCTTCGTACCCCTCACGGACGACCCACATGTCGCACTCCCTACAGATCCACAGCGATCAGTACATCTCGGGGACGCCAAAAGACGTGCAAAACACACTTGAGAATACCGGCTTTGACGACAGCACGCACGACTGCGTTCATGCCTGCACTGTCCCCTCCGGACGTGAGGACAGCAATCTTCATTCTGGGTTTTGGCTCTGGTGTGGGCATTAAGGTGAAGTGGGAAAAGATGATGTTAGTTGAAGGTCGTCGTGGATGACGACGAAGAGAGCTTAAATAGGAGGGGATAGAGAGGTTTTCACTTTTTCTTTTCTTTTTTATTGAGTGGACCGCCGGTGGGGATCGAGGAAGACCTGGAGACACAACCTGGACAAGGCTGGTCCCCATCAACAAACCTTCCTAATTAAGACGCCCTCTCTGCACCTGCCTCCGATCCCGATACCACCGCGACACTACTCGACAGAATCAGACAAGTTTTCATCACAGTAAGTATTCTGAGAATCGCTGAAGAGGTCGCAGTAGAAGTTGAGCCAAGAAGAGCTTGAATATTTGTCTGGGGTCAAGAAGATCACCCACCCAAGCGTGTAACTCGCTTTAGAGCATTCTTGGGGATCTCGGTCGACCCGAAGTAATCCACAGCTGGTTTATATGTCTTTATACATGTCATAGCGACAACGAAAAGCACTTTTGATAGTCATCTTGTCACTATAAATGGTCGTAGACCGTACAAAAATGTTTCTTTCAGTGCTCGCGAGAAGAGGTGCCCGGGGTCCTTCAAACTAAATATGCTTCTGTGAGGTCATCGCGATCTAGATCTGACACGTGGGATCTGCGCGTCGCGTCGCGTCCATTTCACACGCTACATCATTTCGCGGCTTCTTCAACCTCGACCACTCTGATCAGCATCCGCATTTCCTTAGTCTCTGAATATTGAATTTCTTGTGATTTTCAGGTTTACAGCAACATAAACAATAAATTTAAGACATAGGGATGGTGCATCTCAGGTTGAACGAATGTGAGACGAACCCAAACCCGCACATCAACTTCATATCTGCACTACCCGGGGTAGACCCTGAGGATGCCAGGCAACTCTTGCGCGCATTGGCCGCTCAGGTCAGGCCCGTGATGAAAGCTCACGGCTTTGCGGTCAATAGTCTTGAAGAGGTGCGCCCAACTCACCGTCTCATCTCGCGGAAGCCCAGCTGAGCTGGCGGTCGCATCCGCAGTACGAATTTAACAAAGTCTTCGCGGGCAGAAACTGGAATAACGGCGAGACAGTTGGTGGGCGCCCCCGCTTCAGACCGCGTGGAAATATTCTGACTATAATACACTCCATCTTGCGCCAGAGCTCGTTATTCGTGGCGCACACGGGTCCTTCCTGCCAACCTCCTGGCTCATGAGCACGTTTTGCCATGAGGTACGCAACTCCATCTCCTACCTCTACTACGAAGCACTGGCCTGACGAAGGCACCGTGATACACGGTCTTTAACAGCTCGCACACATCAAGGTAACATCCCTCTGTTGGATTATCAGTATTTCGTGCCCTGATCGCTCGATGCCCCGCACTATACGCTCCGCTCGCAGCACATGAACCACGGCCCCGCGTTCCAGGCACTTTGGGCGCAGCTTCGCCGCGAAGTGCGCGAGCTGCAGGCGAAAGGATATTATGGCGACGGTACGCTTCGCTTCTATCACGCACGTTGCTGGTACTCTGATAAAATGCTACACAGGCTACTGGTCCGCTGGTACGCGCCTGGCGGACTCAGCGCGTGTCGGCCCACAGGACCTGCAGGACGGCGATCTGCCTGAGTACATGGTGCGTCTATCTCTCCGTTTCTCACGCTGCCATACCTGCTTGTTTGCTGACGATCAGTATCCTCGAACCTTACTCACAGTGCGGCGGCGCCCAAACTCGCGCACGGCCCACCCGCCGTACCCGCCGCCCCGCCTCCTCTACGACATCCGGCCGACAAACGAAACGCCGCCGCAAGGCCGGCGCCCGCGTAACGGGCAAGAATGCGTTCGCTGGGGCAGGCGAGGGCGCAAAGCTCGCCGATGTGGAGAAAGGCGCCCAGGGTGCTGGGTTTGGGAAGCGTGCGCAGAGGTGAGTGGCAAAATCGTCTCGGGCGTGAGCCTGAGAGGTACTGAAGCTGGAAGCTTTGCTGATGAAAAATGTCGGGTGCAGTAAGAGAGCACGGGACGAACGCGCCGCGGCGGCGGAGAGGCGGTTGGCGGCGCTGCAGCGGGCACAAGGAGGTACGTCCTCTCATTTTCCAGCCGCAATCCTCGTCAACGTCGACCTGTTACACAGTCCCGTCCACATCTACGTCCTCGCCTGGAGCCGGCTCAGCATCAGACGAAGACGGCAGCGGCGACGACGAGAACTCCGACGACGACGTAGAAATCGTGCCAGAGCCCGAAACCGACACCGACCGCCGCCGCACGCTGCTCGAGAGCATGTCCGCGTCCGACGCGGCGGGGCTGCGGTCGGGCACGCAGCGGTTCATGGACGAATTCCTCATGCCTGTATCCTCGTCCACGGCTGGTGCGGGTGCGTCGAAGTCACCGGCAGCAGGCGTCGGCCCAAGAAGCGAGTCGGTCGACGACGTGGGCGACGACGCTATGCCTCCAGGGTGCGACGTCCTCGAGCTGCCGACGAAGAGCTCGACCGCCGCGTCGAATGCCTCCGCCTCCACGTGCGCTGTATCTGCACGCACCGCCCACACGCCTCCGACGGCTCAGCACCCGCCAGCCAAGCGGCAGAAAACCGCTGCGGGGTCGTCTCAGACGACGCTTCCGTACGGCGGGCTCGTCCGTGACGAGGTGTCCTACCGCAAGATGGAAGCCTTGGGTATGGAAGGTGGGGCGGGAAGCATGCGGACCCTTGGTGCTGTAGTAGGTCCTACTGATACCGATAGCAAGGCTGGAATTCCAGGAGATAAGAGGCGGTCAGCAGGACGGTCGCGGCTGCTCGGCTTGGTTCCCGCCTCTGAGAATGAGAAAAATCCCAATGCAGAAACAAAGACAACTACACCGGGGAGTCGGGACCATAAGGAGGAAAACGAAGCGGGAGACAAAGACACGGAATGGACGTGTTTGGTGTGCACCCTGTCAGTCATCCATTCCTATCATCCACATCCACCCTCCTTCTTGAACCTAAGACGACTGACTGATTCTTTTCATTTCCGACGTGTTACATGATCTGTTCATATAGGACCAATGCACCGGGCCACCTTGCGTGTTCGGTCTGTGCGACCCCTCGTGGCGATGATACTTGGGGAGGCAACAACGTCTGATCATTCTTCAGCTGATTGGGATATCAATTGGGATCTAACGATATCGGGTAGTGTACATAAAATTTGTCTGTATTTAGATACCACCAGTACGAGGATTTCGCATTGCATCTGTATTCAATATATTGGCACTGGTAGGACGATGGATTCAATATTGGTTTTCTGTTGGCACTTCTTCGGTCGGATTCTTCCATGATATTGCAGACATTCAAAGACAAGGCGCACGGGGCACATTTATCGCCAGCAGCTAGACCAACAGTGCATCAGCATGGATAGCACGCAGCATCACGTTACAGACGTACAGGATATCATAGTCACGGACGACGTGTTCCCCACCGCCAAACGCGACGTTACAGCCACCCTACAGCGGGAGTCGATCAGTCCCAACAGTCTCACCAGAATTAATGATTAGCACAACGCACCAGATGCTCTCCCGTCTTTCCAGGGACTCGCACATTCTGCACGGTAGCAAGCGCGTGATATAGCTTGCCTCCGTGCTCCTCATACCCGCCCTCCACGGGCCTGCGTCCCTGCGGGATGCGCCCCTGTGACGTCGGCACCCACTCCATCGTCGCAGGGTCGAACGGCAGCAGATCGAACCGTCCGTGGTGCTCGAACTCGGCGCCGCCGTACGGCACGCGGCACGGGGGCGTGAGGCGCGGCGCGATCTTGCACGGATGCACCGACCGCTCGAGCAGCGCAGAGCCTATGTACACAGGGCTCGTCCCGTCTGCATCGTATGCGACGGGCGCGCCCGCCTGTGCGCTTGGGAACACAGCGTTTGTGGTGAGTGGAACGCGGAAGCCCGAGGGCGGGGGCCTGCTGTACGCGGGTGGAGGCACGGAGGGCTTCTCGTCGTGGTGCGGGAAGCCGGGGATGTGGAAGCCGCGGTCCTGCTTCTCAGATGCACTGCCCGGCGGAGTGGGGAAGCCTGGTCCGTCGCGAGGACTCGTCGGGAAGGCGGGAGTGTCGTGCGGGGAGGTAGGGAAGCTCGGTCCTTCGTGAGGCGACGTCGGGAAGCTCGGGCCCTCCTGGGGCGACGTGGGGAACTCGGGTGCCCCGCGTTCAGCGCCGTATGAGGCTTTCTCGTGCTCTGCTGTAGGAAATCCTGGACTGTGTGCAGCAGGGAAGGGAGGAGGACCTGGAGGAGGTGCGAAGCCTCCGGGGTGTGGCTCTGTATTTGGCATGCTCACAAACCCCGTGTTCTCTGCGCCGTACGACGGCGACCCGTAGGCATATGGCGGTGGAGTCGAAGGATAACCAGGGCCTGACATTGGTTTTGCTCGTCGCTGTGTGCTGGGTAGTTGGTAGTTGTCGGACAGGTCGCGAAGAAGGGACGCCTGGTACGACTGGACGCCCGTGGTCACGGCGGCCGACGTTCTCCCATCGGCATCCGGCGCTGTATGGCCAGAACTGCCTCCACCGAAGGGTTTTCCATCTTTCTGCAGCCTGTGCTTTTTGCGGTGCTCTTCATCGTCAGACGATGCCGAGGAGGACGAGGACGAGATGCTGCGACGTCGGCTATGCGAGTTTCTTGACATTGCCGAACAACTTCAACCGATTATTTCACTGATCAAAGTGATATACGGCGATCAGATTGGTCTACACGCCTCGTGTAATGGTCTGAGAATGATCCTTATGGATGCCTGTCGGCGTGTTCTCAACTCGAGCGGGGTCGGGTACAGGCGAGCCTATGAAGGTCTAAGCAAGAAGTGGTACAGAACCTCTCCCGCGCCCAGACGAACACCGTGACCTTTGCAGCGCTTCGTGCCAATAGCTCTTGGTATGACAAGTCACTGGACGATTTTTCAGCTGGCGTCCCGTCAGAAACATCACACCGCTGGGTTCCAGAACGATACAGTAGTTCTCATTGTGATACAGCTTAGTACTGATTGCCAAATGTACATGTGTCAGTGTGTAATCAGAAAAACCAGCGTTCATCTCGTTCGCTTGGGCGTAGCTGTTGGCTTTCTCACGGACGGCGGTGGGAGCGGCATCGCCTCCCATTCATCGGAGTCTGGCGGCGGGAGGTCAAACGCAAAGGCAGGCTGCCTCACGGCTGGAGGCTGTGGCAGGCTAGGAGGGGGAGATCGCCGAGATGGTGGCTGTGGAGTCGTGGGTACGACGGACGGCCCAAGAGGGTCGGCAGGAGTGTTTGTTGGTGCTGTTCGTGCACTCTCATGGAGTGAGGCCGATTGCAGTGCTCGTGTCAAGGACCTTCGAGAACAAAGTTTATCAGTCTTCAGTGCGGTCTGTACCGCGCCACAGCACGCACTGCATTTCGTCGCGACGACGATTGGTCCACTCTTTGCATGTTTCCCTGAACTGTGTGAGAATATTCCCAAAGTCGTTGTAGAACTAGGGTGAAATTTGTTAGGGCATGGTGTTCCAGCCGTCGGAATGTAGCGCTTACATGCAGTCCCTCATCCAGATTCCTGGTTATCTCCTTGTATTTATGATACGCAAGATCCAGGGATTGGAGGGCGTGTTCACGCTCCTTGACCGATGGATCTTCTTTACGAGACTGTAGGAACAGTCGATTACGTTCCTGAGCAGTGTGTTCTGATGAGCACGCATCCCATGCTGCAAACGATTGACGCTCACTGTGATTGATTCCAGCACGACTTCTTGCTTCTGCTCCCCCGCCTCTATTTCCTCTCTAAACTTTTCGTACTTCGCCAACGCTTCATCCAGCACATCTTCGAACATCGACGGCTGCACTTCAACCCAACGCTCTACCGCCGCCGCCGCTCGTAGAATCCGGGGCGTGATATCTTCCGAATCGGCGAGCCGCTTAGCTCTCATCACGTTCTGTGCCCGTTCACGCCGGATATCATCGAGCGACTCCAGCAAGACTCGGAGCTGGCGGGCGTGCGACTGTGTAGAATTCGCTCCTCTTGAATTGGGTTTGCTAGACAATGAGGTAGTCGAGGTCGGCACAGCTGCTTCCAGATCCGCCTATCGCTGGTACATGAGGACAAGTAGCGGCAAGGGCCACAATTGACGCACCTCGCTCCATGTCAGTTCTGTGATGTGTTCTTCCCATTCTTCCCATTTTGATCGCACAACCTCATCGCTTGCCGCTGCTTGCTCAAGAATCGTGCGATATCGCTCCGCCTTTGATGTCAGCTCATTGTTCATGTCTTGCGAGGGTAAGCGCACGCCCGGAGAGCCCTCCTGAAATACTTCGTCCTCTTCTGCTTCCTGATCCAAAAAATCTAAGGCCTACAAATTTCACGCCCGATGAGAAAAGGAATAACCAGAGTAACTATTTACTGGCCTCGTTCAACAAGTCCAAATTCCTCTTAGCAAGCGTCTGAACATTTTCGATGGAGGACTCGACTCTGTTCGGGCCTTCTTCCCGCCTTACTTCCTCCGCTTTCTTGAGGAGACTCGGGGGCAGGCCGATTGGTTTCTCCAGAGCTTCCAGGGCAGCGGGAAGATTAAGTGATCGAAGCGCGCTGGCTCACGAACGATCAGCGGATGACAGTAAGCCAGCGACTGAGGTAGTGATAACTGACCTGTTGGCCGAGTCGTCTAAGCGTTGCGCTCTGTCCAAAACTTCCTCCTGGATCCAATTCTTCCTACGATCTTTGTAAATCTCTGGTATCTGTCAGTCAGCAATCATGGTGATCTATCACTGCTCAGTAATGGTGCGGCGCTCACCGATAGCGATGCGAGCACCGTGCGCGACAAGCTCCCCAAAGATGACGGCGTCGTCTCCAAGCGCGCTTTTGCAATCCGTGAGACCGACGGAGATTAAGGGCTGCACCATTGATACCTCGACGACCGCAGGCAGCGATGAGAGTGGAGGGATTTCTTGATGATAGATAAAATCATTGTCTCGCTCAGCGCGAGTCAAACTGGTTTGTACCGTGTCAAGGAGCGACTGCAAAAGATGAATGAATTTGAATTAATTACAGACCGGTTCTATTGTCAGATCACGTACCTTAATGTCCTGCAACACGGCAGAAGCAACGCCGCCTCGCCTCGCGACATCGTGTCCTTTCTTCGCTAGAGTCAATGCCTGGGTCAATCGTGCAACTTCCGTGCCATATCTGAGCGTGTGAAGTGTTGAGCGCGAATACAAAGGTGCAACGGTTTGATTATCAACCTTCCGGCTTCCAGTTCATCAACACTTTTTCGAAGCTGCGCTGCGGCCTCAAAATGAAGCTGCTTCGTCTCGAGATGTGCCAGCCAACCCTGTGAGTGGATCAAATAAGGAACCACATGGAGAAAATAACAAGTACAGCTCACTGGTGGGAAAATGTGTTTCACAGAAGGCAAGCCATCTCTCACGCACGAGATGGAGTCACCATAGAACGAAGCCACCTAAATGTACCTCAGCGCGATGCTGGAGATCCGAGAACGGATCCCTTACCTTAGCAGCAAGCTTCGCGATTACGCCGTTCTTGTAATTATCTGCGGTAGGTATCATTGCGGATAACGATGACCGGAGCCTGGAGCATACTTGCCTAGAACCGCAAGCTGCCAGACGCCTTCCTGAGCCTGTGCAAGCATCAAAGCCTCCAGGCTGCTTAGAAATGGTTCGGAGAATTCCAAGGGCATTTCTCCCGGCGGCACCGAATTCTGAAGATTTGGGGTCGCAGACGATAGAAGAAAGTGCAATGTTCCTGCGGCGTTCTACTAGTAGATTTTGTTACTCGGTGAGGCAGGAAATCAATAATCGATAAGCAGACCTGATTGTACATCATCATTTGCTTAAGGCCCTGCGTGTTGGATCGGTCTTCGGTGGAAGCGAGTTGCGAATATAGAGCCGCCAAGTTGAACAATACAGCAGCGCGTTCATATGACAAATTTGGCAAAATTTGTGGCAGTGTGGAGGGATTGAATGCCGGTGCATACGGTATATCCAACCCAATCTTTTCATGTATTCCTCAGCACAATAATCAAAGTTCCGTGATTGGTACGTACGTCGTTAGGGAGTTTGGTCAGGATGTAGGTGAGCTGCGCATGGTAGCTTAATGATTTGTGAGACCTGACATGCAGCTTAGCGCACACGGAACGTACCTCAACGCGACTTTCACGCTATCGACGTGTACAGTGCAACCAATCACATCTTTGCGCAGAGATTCCCATCTGTTTATGTCCCATTTGAACGCGTCAGGATGTGTATCCGTATGGTGCGTAAGGATGTATTCTCTTGTCCTCTGGCGGATGGGAACCGCATACGTCTTCTTGATGGGAATAGAGAGCTGATTAGGCATCGATTTAGAGCAGCAAGTAGTAATATGGATCCACTGCAGCGACTAGCTTTCCGAGTTTACGGAAAGCGGATTCCAGGGTGATACAAAGGGAGACTTCTGGTGTTGTTCAACAGGTGTATGCAAATCTGTGAGAACTATCGGATATTTGCATACCTGCGAGATCGGACCTGATTTAGCGAGCGCGCGTTTTCTACTCACGAATGGATGAACGAGGAGGATGCACGATGATAGTTGTCGGGATCAATGTCCACGGTGGGTCTGCGGCAGATACTCCCGCCCAAGCGCGCGTTGGCCGGCGCCTATAGAGCGCCTATCAGCGGTACGCGTGAGACTCTTGCGCTACGTTTGCGGGTTGGTGCCGTTCAGTGCTCAGTGACCTCCAACAAACAGATCTTGTGATGTTACTCCGAAAATACCAGGAAGTTACCACCCTTGAAGAACAGATGCGACCGCAGGGAGACATCAACCAGTGTCCCAACTCAACTCACATCATATCAACGCGAACATGCACCGGGTTTGATAGAGCGCCGCTTCTGCAGTAGTAGCGTGGGCTTTATCCACAAGTGAAATGGTATACCTAGTACAGATTAGCAACAGTCACGAGTGAGTCTCCTGATAACCACTCTACTACGACTGTTCACATACGGTATACCAGACCTAGCTGCCATTGGCATGTACGAAGACACATGTAAGCATTGTCACGCCTGCGTCTTATCACAAGAAACCGCCATGATACATACTCGCCCAGAGAGCACCCGTTTCCGTGGACTCGCCTGTGTGATATGCAACTATCATCTCCGACTATGCATCGTGAACTTTGATATAACGCTCCTCCGGTTGACGTAAACTGGATCCCAAGGTTTCGGCCTTTGTAATTCTCTCATCTGTCTGTATCGCCAAGTCTACATGATATCAGGTACTGAAGCTAAAGCTACAGTATAAATACTGGTGCATATTCCCTCTTCTACCGCCCCAACCGCCTGACCCTCGTATCCCTCTCACAAGTAAACATGGGACGTCACGAAGCAGCCGTTGAGACCTACGCTCGAAACCAGCCTCCTGTGAGTGTTTCCATCGACCTCCAATCCGTGCCTCGCACGCTCATGAGTCCACTTGCCCCATAGGCTCCACAGCCTGTTCGGGTAAGTTTTTGGCATCGCCATCCTGAGGTTTGCATGTACATACTGACACGTCATGTAGAGACAGCAAGTGAACGTTTTATTAGCTAACAACACATGGGCTATAGGCACCGTCGTCCAGAATGTAAGTTCTCCAAAGCTCTATTTTTGTTGATTCTCATGGCTACATGATAAGGGCGACCCGTGCCTTGTCACCTACGAAGATCCCATGACAAGACAGCATTATCAGGACTGGTTCTACTCTCACCAAGTACGACGCGTGTAAACCAAGCCCAGTCAATGCTGTAGGAATGTAAAGAACGAATGGGTCATGCTCGCATTGTGTATAGTAAATTTAGGTCCCGTCGTCCCCACTCAATTTCTCAATAGTCGTCTTCTCCTGCGCTTGAGCTTATCACTTATCTTGCACTGCCAATTCAAAGGCATTCAACGTGGTATCGCTGTCCCATGAGCCGCGTTTGTAAACGCTTGCATTTGCACAATTACGAGGTTGATTACTCTAGCTGTATCATCCACAGAATCATGACCGTAATTCAGATGGTACAGCGGATCTGGACCCTGAGATCAAAGCGCTCTGTTGAAATTGATCAATGGGTCCTGGGTATTTTACGATCGTCTAACGCGGTTGCGACGGTTGAAAAAGAAACAAAGTCCCAGAAACACAGACAATTGACACGCTTTGACTATAGCACATCAGGCACGCTAGCCGCGAAGCGCGGAGCATCACATGGACTCTGATCGCGGACATAGTAAACCGCGCAGTTCAGGAAGTTCAGCATTACTCGGTATGTCGAGGCTGAATCTGCCCGTATCTCGAGACAAGGTGATGCCATTTACTATCATGTACGTAAGGCTGTCGGTCCCCTTCGCGTGATCCTCCACCGGAAACCTACTGCCCGCTCCGGTTAGATCCTCGTCTGAGCCCCATGCCCGAGCTGCGAGCTCAAACGCTATTCGATCTGGTGGCATGCTACGGTTGCAGGTGAGAAAACTAGTGCGTGTTTTTAATTTGCGCCCGTTCTGATTCTGCCGCCATGCGGATGTCTTATCACTGGGATAATCGTAGTTTTCTCATTATGGACCTCAAATCGCTAGGTATTATTTCGGAAGCGCTCCATGAAGTACGACCACACGTTATAATCGTTACTAACGCTGCAGTTTACAGCTATACAGTCTTTTACACCGTACAGTGTACACGCCCGTGCAGTTCATCCTCGCACCATTCTACTTCAGGCTACGGACACCGGTCACGGTGTCTTAGTTGTTCGCGTTTAACGTGGAGCTGAACCGCTAAACCTAAACGACGCTCCGACGGACACCGGGATATCTTAGACTTTCAACTATACAACACGGGTCGTCTCAAGCGTCCTTATTCATATATCAACTCGCGATAATGACACTAGAGTTGTGGGCAGCATGTGAATTCCGAATTCCAACTGTTCATGACGCCAGGGATGGAAGTACAGGGATTTTACAAGCATATCACCTCGTATTTCTAAACCCAAACCTCCTTTATAGATATAGGAATTACATTAGAAAGAATGGAGATCGAACACGATGCGTCTTATATCGCTGAGGTAAGCTCTTGCCCAGGTCAAGTCCGGTGCACGCACTGGATGGGAACGCCCTGCTTTCCCATCTCCAGCATATGCGCTGCGGTCTGCCTCGACCCTGCTCAATCACTGGACCCTTCCGTCCTGATTACTAGCCGAGATTACACACGTCTCCACATATTGATGTTTTATGGTTTACATCGACTATAGCGAATATAAAGGGCTGACAGATTGAAGCTACCGGTAATGACTGTCATTTCACAGGCTCGTCTTACATGAGTCTTCCTCGTCTCACTCCATATTTCGAAGCAGAATACATTCATTCCGTTGAGTTCAGAGATATGAATTATATGGTAGTAAGCTTTCTTTACATCGTTTGCAATGTTCGCCGCCGATGTTCATGATCAACTCCGATCACAGCCCCCGACGCCCGCACGCTCCTCCGATATATGTCTTGAACAGATTCCTAAATTTGTACGTCCATTGCTTATGATCTAACGACGCGTCAATCCACTAAACACCATCGCGGTTCGCAGCATCATGTCAGTCAAATTCATGCATCGCTGCGAACAACCGTGCCGTATAACAGGTGTCTTCCCACACAGGGCCAACAAGTTGAAGTGAAGATCACAGGCAGTGCGAACTTCTGGGTCATGGGAATAATCATCAGCGTCCTTGAGATATGCCGTCGGGTCAGTGATTGCGGCATGCCAGAGACAATCGCTCAATTAACGAGTAACAGCACTGCGGTACGACTTACCAGGTCACGTATACCTCTCCGGATGGTAACCGCCGGCAAGGCGAGTTCGACGCCACGCGTATCAGAATTCCCTCGAGCCAGCCGGGCCAGTATTAGGTTGTCATCTTGTGTACATAGAACCGTCCAGGCTGCATCATGTCAATATAACATAGTGTGATCCGCACAGCTATATTGCGGGCTGTATTTGACAAGCACCGTGGACCTCCATTTGCACCACTTCTGATGGTCGCGTTCGGATCCCAAGCGATTGCTAGAGTCCAGTCAGTGAATTGGTGTAAACGAGAATCCGATACTGGACGTGCTTGCCTCATTACTATCCCGGTGCGCCTATTCAGATAGTAGTCGGGTTGATATAGACGGACAAGTTGATCGTGATGGATCAACTGAATGTCGCGGAGATGGTAACGCTCGCCCTCCCTTGAAGCTCGAGTAACCGCCGCGTCAACGAGGCTGGAAATGCAGATAGTGCGATAGCTGGTCAGGAACCTCTTGGACAGCCGCTCACCCCGGACGAAGTGGCTATGCATGGTCGAGATAGCGGGTGAGCCATCAGATTCGCTAGCAGCTTCAAGCGTCAAGCCTCACGTCCTTGGAGACCCGGCCTTGACAGGCTGCATTGCACAATAGGTTACGGTTGGCAACGGATGAAATCCGTAAGAGAGGGGCACGATATCAGAAACTGCTCCAGAACTCTAGATGTACGTGCCTTTGTGACGCTCTCTTGGGTTTGAGTTTGTATAACTTACATAGCCCCCCGGTGTCCGGGCAGCAGTGACGCTCATTTCTCCAACTGGCCTGTAAAAAGTGACAGTATCCAAGATCGAACTGGAAATGTGTTCAGCCTCTTCGTATGTAGGCGGTCCGTTCGATCGTCTGGCCTCCGAGAGTCCCTTGAGAGTATGACGTTCACCTGTCACTGCGAAGAACTCCGAAGAAAGATCCAAAGCTTTACAGTACAGGCATGAATACAGGACAGATTAGTGCTTTAATGTACAGGATGCTCAAGCCTAGAAGGAGACCCTCAGCGACCAAAACCTAAACGAGTAGAAGGAACGTACCAGGTAGTTATATGATTTCCTGTCCTCACCGCGCTCCAGATATTCGCGCTATTACGTACGTTCCTTAGTTCTAGTGCGAAACGTGGTGTCAGGAACTAAGGCGTACCTCTATTAGAACCTCGATGCGTTTCTTGATATTCAGAGGATTGGGCAGGAAACGACTTGACAGCTGGCGCGTCACCTCATTGATCAGGTCGTTATGGGTCATGTGTTTTCGGTCCTTCATTATGCGCACGATGCAAGCCTGCCGCCCATCCATCAGCATGTTCCCATTATCTAGTGTGCAAGTAACGGCTTACCTCCATTTGATGTCGACGATCCTCTTCCACACGGTCATTGGTCTCCTTTCGTTCGTCCGTGCTCTCGACGCGGGACGCAACCGTGCTTATCTTAATTTTCTGCAGCGGCGATGCGAAGTCCGTATTAAACGAGAAGGAATCTGTGGGGTTGACGTCGCGGCCGTGCGGGCGCTTCTTCAGGATCTTCCATTTCGCGCACGCAAGAGACTGCAGATTGCGCTGCAGCTCGATGTCGGGTATGCAAGTGGCAGATTTGATCTCCTAGACGTCTCGTCAGCACACATACTAGAGTTTGCACTTTAATGATCAACTGACCTCGTAGGACATCTCGTCGACATTCTCGAAAAGGAGCAGAATCACCAGGGCAAAGGTTGAAACATTCAGATCGTGGCTCCTGGACTTGAACCTTACGCGTACATCCGCATTGCCTAGAGACGGCTGCCATGTAAGCCTTCGCCCTGAATGTATTGACAGATAGAACTGTTCGAAAGACTTCTGAGACTTGATCAGGCCTTCAGGGAATGTACACGAGGCTGCTGCGTGCGACATTGGCCAGAACGTGGAGGTCATTACTATCACAGAAATCTCGATGGCAGGCGCCTGGAGAAGAACATCAACAGACTAGCAACACGAAGAGGAAGAAAACACTGACATCGGTCTTAGCGAGGTAGGCGTGATAAGCTTCCATAGTATCTGCAGAGATGCGCATGTCGTGGAACATGCCTTCCAGCTTCTGTGTAAACTGGTAGCCACATTCGATCTTGAGTTTCGCCAGCATACCACGTTCAGCGTCATCTGACACTGAACGTCCTAGTAGCAACCTCTTGGCCAGATGACCCTTGTAATAGCGCTCAAAGACGTCCTTGTCTGTGAGATACCGGAAGACGGTGATAGTCTTGTCCAGAACAACATCTACTTCGGCGTCCGTTTTCTGTATAGTGTATCCAGTCAGGCTTGTAGGACAGGATATATGATTCTACGTACTCCTTTAAGGCCCTTCTTCAAGTTTTCATCAATGAAGAGGGATATGAATTCTGGCGCCTTCTCGTGGAGATTGATGAATGTTTCGAAAGCCTACCAGAAGAATGAATTTCGGGAAGACATGAGCTTCAGGAAGCTAAGAGCCAATGTGAGTCGCATTTACCTCGTTGATACCGCTTTCAAGTTCTCGGTCATTTTGCAAGGCCTTGGCCCATACAGCGTTAAACTTATCCTTGAGTCGCAGGACATCCTCAACCCACTTGAGTGCCATTTGGAGAGTTTGAGCACCTGAGTTGGTCAGGCGAGCTTTCCCCTTATCCTTTCCCTTCGCATCTTCTGGCTCCTCTTCGTCTTGGTCCCCTCCCTCAGTGCCAATACTGGATGCATTGATCTCTTTGCCCCTCCTGACAATGGACTTTTTGATCGCCCGCTTTAGAGTCGGTCGACCTTCAGGTACCATGATAAAGAGACGATATAAGCGCGACAGATCGTCCATTTTGTCGAGATCCAGCATAGTGTCCAAACCTGAATTTGGCATATTTATGGTTGTGGATAGGTGGGGGGTCAAAAGATGCTCCTCTAATATCCTACGAAGCGGCGCGGTGGTGTACGACGATAGATAGTGATGAGTTCTGGATTCCTCAGAGTCGAATCGACTTTCCACCTACGGCTACGCGTCAGTCGACAATCTAGGAGCGGTGCAATCACTACTGACCCTTCTTAAGAATTCTGGCGCGTCACACGTCTCCAGAAGATGGTCCCCTTCTTCCTCATAGAATCTCTCACTCTCGCGCAAGATTGCCGGTTCGAGATCGCGTCTGTATATAGTCGGTCCCTCAGGCTTCTCCTTCAGGTCCAAGAGGATATCCACGCATCCTTTCACAGCTGAACGATTGATGACGTACCCGTCTCGCTCTGTTTGTATCTGAACAAGGACAGCTTTGATGAGATGGTCTTGTATGGGAGGTCGAATAATGTGTTTGACGAAGAGAAGGAGACCCGCATCCCAAATCTCAGGAACACCGGCCGTTTTGGTGTAAACACGGTCCTTGGAGTAAAGTGTGAGACACAGGACAATACATAATAGAAAGTGAGCACACCATGTACTTCAGAACATCTCTCAATTTCGACAAGCTCGATGTGTGGTCATCCCAAACCTTCCTGAGTGCCTTCAAGAACGTTTCCCCCTCCTGGCTCCGTTGTATGAGATCGCCACCTGCACCAGTCGGAAACGTAGGCACAAGCTCCTGTGCAGCAAGTTTCTCCAGGTTCTCCGCGATCAGCTGACAAGTGCCCTTGTAGAGTGGCTCCCCATGTTTATGAAGTACCATATTGTATGCGAAGCGATGGTTCTCTTCATACGAGAGGTTAGCTGCTCGGTGATTCTGGATTTCAATCATGTTGTTCTTCAGCTTCGCCCAAGTGTCATCCATTGAAACAGTGGGGCCATGCTTAGAGAATCATTTCAGCATTTGGGATACAGCTGCTCAATTCCCGTAATAGACCAGTACCTTCTTCGGCGGTTTCTAATAGCAATATGTCAACACACCCAGCCCATGACCTCTTTAACTCCAGTCAAATGCTCACGATTTTTGGCTTGCCGCGCCGTGGCACTTGATAGGACTGTGGATTCAGCGAAGCTCCCGGGTGTCTAGTGCGTACGTACCTGAAGCCATCTAAGCCGTATGTCTGTGAGTCGTGCCGGTGGGGTAATTTTGTAGAATCGCTGCAAACGAGAGCAGACAGATAGTAATTGAGGAAGGTGGTATCGAGGAAGAAGGAGATCAGTGCATGAAGACAAGATGCAGTAATTACGGGCCTGCAGGTCTTCGCGCGTCATTCGAGCGCCCATCCTCATGATGAATGACACTCATGTCCTACTATCAAGCGAGCATGTTGTAGTAACGAATATTAACGGCGAGAAAAGCCAGAGCTCAAGGCAGGAACCAGGATCATCTCTCCCCCATAACAACCATGCGGAAATGCCTGCGGTGCATGCAAGCTTCATAGTGGGGGCGGCCCAGCGTCGTCGCAGGCCCTATAGGTCCAGGAGGTACTTCTTCATGCGCACCCTCCATTTAGTGGTGCTCCTCGCCGTCTTTGCTATATTACTACCCCGCTTTATGCGCGGACTCTTTCACTTTTATCGAAAAGTACGTCAAGACTTACTGTATATCTGAAGCCTGTAATCTGACATCCCTTGTCGTTAGCTAGGTGGGCTAGTACTAGAAGACGAGAACCACCCTGAGACACGCATGTCTGACGAGTCCGAGGACTGCGTCCTCATCGCTAATTGGACCAATGTCGATCCCAGCGAGTATCATTATATCTCACGTCATTGCGACAATCTTTACGCTGCCGTCGCCATCCTCGATCTTCCTATAACCTCAGACTTGATCTATCTCGTGAGCCGCGGCGCGCACGGTTCAGTCAAGGTGATGTTCGACAGAGAGATCGACAAAGCTGTTGCCTCTGTAGCGGTCGATGTCCTCTATCAATCTCCTTACACACTCGATGAGGCAAAGGTCTGTCTTTTGCAGCGTGTCAAGGGCAAGAACGGCGTAGGACTTTTCGTGAGATCGTTCATCATGATATGCAACACCAGCGCGAGACCTTCTGACAGGGTACATACAGATACCGGAAACCTCGACACACGGTCCTCCACGCCGTAGCTATCCCTTTGGCGTTACAATAAGGTTGCCCGCTCCCTCGAGCAAGGATCGCCTGCATGTCAACGGGTTAGAGACGAAGATGGAGAATTTCACCCACATCATCGGTAATCTAGAAGATTTAGTGCGGTTTAAGAGTCTTTCGCTTCGTGGTGACTGGTTTCTCGTGAATGTACGTGCATATCGATTCACTAATAACCGCATCCTCACTCGGCTTCTTGTGTTCAGTCCGTCTTTGCTGAGGCGGTAGACGTTGTCTCGTCGAACGGTTCTATCCAGGGCAACTTCAGCATCACGAACTCTCTGGCTTTGCGCACTTCTAACGCTCCCATCGACGTGAACGTCGCAGTGACTAATGATGCTAGTGATCATGCGTCAGAAGTAGATATACGGACGAGCAACGGGTTCGTGCCATCATTCCTCCTACTTTCTCTCATACAGCCAACTATAACTGTTGACGTACAGTCCCATCACATCTAACCTCACCCTACTCTCTTCGGCGGATAACCACACCGGTGGCAAGTTCAAAGTGACCGTTGCGACATCTAATGGCCCCGTGAATATCACGACCACTGGTGCTCCTGTCGGCTCTATCCTAAATCTCGAAGGACACACCTCAAATGCGCCCGCGAATGCCAGAGTACACGAGACATACGAGGGAACTTTCTTCCTGCGCTCGTCGGCTGCTACTGTCGATTACGACGACACGATTGAAGACCCCGCTGGGGAAGGTAGGAAGCGAATCGTCTACAGCAACGAGGTGTCTCGCAAACCCGCTTACACTGAAGGAACGGTCAGATGGCTGCCCACGGAGCAGAAGGAGCTAGGCTCGATTGTACTCACTACTTCGGATTCTCCTGTTCATCTAGCTCTTTGACTTCCTTTCTTGGATCATCTTCCCGTGCATAATGACTACTGATTCCCTGTACCGTGTCTCATCTGCTATCGTTACCTTCTTGCCTCTTGTATACCAGATTTTCTAGATCAGTCGTGTCGGGGCATATCCATATTGTACAACTTCCCGTCAGCTAAAAAATGATTTGTATCCAGATTCTGATCCGTGAATTATATATCTCAATTTGTAAGTTGAACACAACAACAACAGCAATCCTAGTTACTACAGTATTGCACGAAGGTGGGCGGAAAATGCGGGTGGGAATCACAAAGCATGCGGGATAGATGTGAGAAATGCACGGTCAAAGATGATGCATAATGTCAAAGGTCAAACGAGAGTCTGAATAAAAGACGATGTTGCGGAGGCTCTTGAGTCACAGTGATACTATGATCCCGCCCGACTAGAACGCAGGAAGTCTCCAAGATACTTTCGGAAGGCTTTGCCGTCGAGGTCGCGCAGTTTCGTGGCAAACTCTAGAGCGGCTTGTGGCGTCCAGCCTTGCGCGGGCAAGAACACCGTCGCGAAGAAGTCGAACGCCTCTTGCCCTCGTACCTTGATCACAAGCTGAAGGAAGTTGCCGATCTCGTGTACAACCTAACGTGATATTTGAAGTCAGTATACGCGAAATTATCACGTGTGAAGCAGATCGTACCAGAGAAGCCTGACCATCCTTGATGTTGAACTGTGGAGACGAAAGAACACCGAAAGCTGAGGGAACCAATCTTTCGTAGACGAAACGTTCGAATCCGGGAAGGCCCTGGGGTTGGCCTTGAGCGTTGCCGTTTGGGACCGCGGGCTGGGCCCACGTGGTCACGCAACGTCCAAGGAACTGGAACGCCGCCTTCTCGGACGTGATATCTGCAAGGTCCGCTGCTACGGCTTGCATATTGCTCAGCAAAGCCTCCAACTGAGCTTGGTTGCCTGTATGAAACCGCTTAGTTCATATCAAGATGTTACGGGAGATCGACTCACGTTCCGAAGTGAAGACTCCATAGAGCTTGGACGACATGATGCTGTTAAGTAATGTGAGGTACGCCCTTTTCGTGTCCATATGAGTCACTTGATCATCCGTCCCTGTCACAGGCTGAGCCAAGACCCCATTGGTATGTGCGATCAGTGGACCAATCAGCTGGTCTAACACGTCAAATAAGTCTTCCTGCAGGAGACCAAGATCATCAGCAATGGTATCGTATCGTAGTGCGAAAGTGAAACCGACCTGTAACCGGTGCACTAGTTGGCCGATGAAGTTCATGAAATCTATGAGCTCTGTGGGATCGAAGTTCACGAGAAGGTTGGCCATCAGTGGAGGTATGAGGAATGTGACGGTCGGTCCTGTTGGAGCGAGGATGCGGGTGAAGGCATTACGAGTCTGGAATCATGTATCAGATCTCGTCTATGATATTTAAAACAAGAGTACTCACAGCTTCCCTGATGGGTCTGAACGAGTTCAGGGTCTCCAGAGACACGAGGATAGCTTTCGCGATCTCCGTGAAGATATCCACCGGGGGAATGATGTACCCCTCTGGGATCGGCGAGGGCAAATCAGGGAAACCTCTCGCGATGTTTCCAAGCACGATAATAATGTGGTGGACCTTCACAATGGCTAATACGTCGTCTGGGCCCTTCACAGATTGCAGATTTGTCGACAGATCATCCAGCAATGGCTTTACAACCGATAGCAGCATAGATCGCTGTTGTTCCGGATTCTTGAAGTACAACGACAGAAGCATACCTGCCGTCTCGAATAGGTAGACCTGCTTGTCAAAATCGGCTGGCAACCTCAGAGCCTCAGTGAGAAGATCCAGCTCAGGGCTGTCGAGCTGAGGCATTTCGACTTGGACGGTGAGCAAGTCACCGATCCGTTCGAGAAGTTCACCGGCGATGTGGAGAGGAATCTCAGCACGAGCCTCTTTGATGAATTTATTGAAGAGGTAGAAGATTCGTGCTCGTGACCTAGACGACGAACTATGCAAACCACTGGTGCACAGACGGATTGAGTATTTCAGTTCTATAAGAGGGAGAGGTCTGCTTACCGCTCGTCTACCATCGCCTGCAATGCAGGCACAACACATTCTTTCCGGACCTTGAAGAAATCAACGTAACGACCGACGGTCTCGAAGAATTGCATCACAACTGTGTTGTTAGGATGGGAAGAGATCCCGCTTTCGACCATATTGTAGAGCAATTCTCCGTGTTTCGTCAACGGGAGATTTGAGAAATCTGTTTCCTTTCTTTTATCTTTAGCGACGGAATCTGCGCCCTGGCAAAAGGCAGCTCGACCCTTCGGACCAGCTGGGTATTCACGGTCAGTATGTACGTTGCAACTTCGAGGTGAATCTACTGACTTCGGTTGATTTCGCCGTAGATGTACACCATGTATACCGCGACCTCCGCATCATTCCACTTCACTTGTACACCATTACGGTAAGCGTTGAAAGTGTTAAGGGCAAAATTGCCCATGGCATCGGTGACCATGGCGGGATTGACCTGGAACACTGCATCCATGAATGTCCGGAGATCCTAGAAGGAATATCAACATCAGTCATGCTTTCTTCGATGCAGAGATGGAGTTAACACACCTTCCGCAACTGTTCAAAGTGACCCTTATCCTCGTCCTCCATATCGTCTGGAATCGAGTCCTCGTCCCATTTTGATTTTTGCAAGATCACTGTGACCAGCGATGTCAGAAATGTTCTCTGCTGATCATCCAGATCATCATAGGCCAACTTCTTATACTGTGGACCAAGTAAATATTGATATTAACATGGGATACCGACAGTTAGGCACTCACAGTTCCTAACACCATACGGAGCAGAGGGAATATGGTTTCGCAGGTATCGTCGTATTCGTCCGCCATGAATCGTAACATTACAGGGAGGACTTGATGAAGCAGGCGTGTCACTTCGGGGCGAACTTCGATAGGACAGACCTGTTCGCTACTGTTATGAACACATAACTCCGCGCATGATCAGAACACTCACCTCCAACAGTTTGCTCAGTTCCACACCGAGCACGTTCAGCAATTTCCCGAGGGACTCGCGATACGATTCCTCGCCCTCGTCAATATCAGAACCTCTGCTAGCGTGTTCCGCGCGGGTTCGAGTCTCGAGAGCGTCGAGGACTTGGCCGAGGGACAAGACTTTGACTAATTGGAGCTTGTCGAGTGGCTCCTTCAAGCCTTTTGAGACGATACGGCTAAGCGCATCGCAAGCAGCTAGACGTATCGGTAACGAAGGGTCGGACAGCAGATTGAAGAGAAGTGGAACAGTCGTTGGCGTGACAGTCAAATTGATGTCAATCCAGCCTGAGGACAGTAGATGTCAGGTTCCGACCATAACTTTGCGAGTGACGCACATACCGACATAGGACGTAAAAGTCCTCGTTCCCCAGTCAACAACCTCTGTCGCCATATCCAACTCCTTCTCCGCACCTGGCGTGAGATCGCCTTTCCTCAAGCGCGACATCCGTTCAAGACCGTCAGCGACGATAGTCAGAACCGCTTCGTTGATAGCTGCAGCATCTCTGTCACGGACCGCATCCCTGACACGGCCGTCGCGTGCGTGTCTTGCTGCATTAAAGGTCCTGGCGGACTTGATGATCTGATCCGCAACTTCTCCGGAAATCTCGAGCACAAGGTGAAAAAATAGTAGTGACACGTGGGGATTGAATGTCGATTGAGAGGTCGATTGGGGCGGATGTATAAGTGTGAATAGATCTGCGAAGAAAGTTGGCCACTGGTCGAGGTAGGTGGCGAGGAAGAACAACGTCAAGGTATGAGAGAATTTGTTGCGGATGACTTGTGTAGAAGGTCAGCATTGTCAATCATGAAGGAAAAAGCCTGCACTCACAGGAGGCATTAGACTCCGCAGCACCATACGAATATTCCGACTGAATATATGATACGAAGGATTGTCGAAGTAGTTGAAAGGACTCGTTATCCAAAGGTTCAGCTCTGCAAGGGGCTCAGCATTCCTAGAGGAGCATGTATAACCAAAGATACACACCTGTTCTCCAGGAAATCTTCCAAAATTCGTAACGCAAAGAAACGTACATTCGGAGAGTACTTGCGAGCCCCGTTCATACCGGTCTCCATGAACAGAGTGAGGGCAGCTCGCCAAGTGGCAGAGGCATTCTGTTGCACTGTTTGCAGATACTCTAGTGCCTGGTTATGTAGTGCACCCTGCGTGGGATTCGAGGCGATGGTGATTGCTTCAGCAAGCTGATCTAAATCGTGTTCCATTAGCTCAAGAGCGCGTCGGTCGTTCTACACGGAAAATTTTGGTGGCCACAGAGAGAATAGGGACAATCTAGGCCGAGGTATATACTGCCGCTCTCGAGGCTGGTCAGTGTCGTAAAGAATGTGCAGAATCGGAGCGCAGTAGATTGAAGATGCTGGACCTGACTCAAAGTTGACATCCAACTTTTGCAGGTCGCGTGCACGTGGTAGGATCGAGGCGGAAATCAATCGCCACAAGCGAGCTGCACCCCTTGCCGATTCCCACGAGGACATCACCTTTATCAGCTTCATGTTGTGCACACGTAATGACTGGGAGGGTGCAGACGGCATGTTTCCGGGTCGTGGCCACCATATACTCGGGAAGCGCCGTCCGCGACGGCTGAAACCTTGCTCGACTGAGGAAGTCTGCGTGCAGTATATTCTTACCTTGTAGAAACTGCAACCATACCAGACCATACCTCACACACAATTATATGACGGAGTTGTTGTATAAATAACTCAGAGATACGCAGTCTTGAATATTTTTCAAG